>JAFEMH010006258.1:0-130339 GCA_022495995.1 Adenophora triphylla var. japonica | reverse complement strand
TGTTAAACCTTTCTAGCAAAGTCCTTTAAGATTTTCTTTGCCACTAATCTCGCATTCAAAAATTGACTACTCCTCTAAGGCTAGTGCATTCATTGGAGATTTCATGGATCTTAGCAAAGCATAGGAAACGATATCTTGATCTCCTCCATTCTAAGGATTTCAAACCTATCCATTAAAATTCTAAGCCTACAGTAGCCTTTACAAGCTCGGGTGCTCCCCTCACATTGTGATTGTAAAATATCCCAAGCTTGACTTTTGGTGAAGCAACACTTTCATTAGTGATAAGCTTGTACATATTCCTAGAAACATGGATGAAAATAGCACCCATTGCTTTCGAATTATAATTAGCAGCAAGTATTTCTTCAAGAGTTCATTGCTCTTCAGGTTTTCTTTCGAAAATAGACTCACCAACACGAGGAAAGCGGGGCTTCTTCTCGGCGATAGGAGGTTGCCATGTAACAAGTATACACATCCAAGCCCTTTCATCAATACCTTTGATGTAATTACGCATCTTAGACTTCCAAAGAGAATAATGGTAGTGCCATCCAAGACGGGAGGCTGTTTTGATGATTTTGGCATTCCATAATGACTACACTTTACGGATCAACACTCGTTGAAAGTTTCGTGTAGCTAAGAAAGCTTAAAACAACTCATCAGCTTCACGAGATGTGAGGTACCGGATGTGTCTCTACAACCGTCCCACACACATCCACCAATAACCTTTGTCGAATAAACTAAATTAAAAGCAATAACACAGTAGTTATTTACGCTTCTTTGATCGATTGAGATCAAACCAAACTAGGCTTACACCCCAAAAAAACTTTTCACTATTAAAAACTTTTGTTGCTTACAAAACACAAAAATAAGTGAAAACTAAAAAGATGAAAATACTCAAACAAGTTCTTACCATTTCTATGATAAGAATAGTCTCTTTCTTTCCTAAGTAGATCCTATTCTAACCCGTAAGTAAAAGCAATAACTTTGAATAAAAATTCTAGATGTGAGTTCCTGGATGTATGTCACAAGCCTTCACTCACAACCTAAATTGATAATATGAAAAATGTGAAGAATCAAGTATTTGCTCTCTCAAATAAATCTCTAAGAGTCCGTGTGCTTCTCTTTGTCTTGATCCACGTATTTATATGCACCATTGAGAAGATCTTCACGAATCCAAACTCTTCCATATGTGAGATTCCAATTCCTACAAGGAAACACATAAAGCACACTCACAAAGGAAGAGATTGGTTAGTAGGTTAGTCCCTAATATAAAACTATGTACAATAAATAAAAGATATTTACTTTATTTTTTACAAAAAGTTCTTTTCAAAGTAGGACACAATAAATCTTTCATGGAAGTATAAAATCAACTTTCCAAAAATACCTCTTTGATTCGAAATAGGAAACAACTTATTTCCTAAATACTAAAGTTAGCTGCCTTTTTCACAATAGGACACTATAAATCTTTCTATGAAAGCTCCAAAATCAACTTAACAAATGTGTGATATTGATTCGAATAAGAAAACACATTGTTTCCTAAAAACACACGCTTTCAAATTTAAATATGTTCATAAAATTCTAAAAATTCATATTGATTCACCATTAATAATATTATCAACAACAACTTTTAAAATTTCATGAACATGATTAATATCTCATAAATTTGTGGTCAAAGTTCAATAAAAAAGTCAAATGAAACAAACATTTTGAGACGGAGGGAGTAATATCTTATTATAACAATAACATTACTTTAAGGGGTCGTTTGGTAGCCCTTTTTAGGCTGAATATGATTATTAATCCAATAAATTTGGTGTTTGGTACATTAAATACAACCACTGTATTATTTCTAACAATCTGGATAGTCCCCTCTTATCCCCTCTTATCCCCTTGTTATTAATCCCAAAAAAAGGATAGTATTATTAATCCCCTGATTAATAATTCCCTCACTATTAATACAGGCTAATCCTATCGACCTACCAAACGAGCTCTATAGGAGTAACTTACCCCTTTCGTCTAGTAACACATAACAAATACTCCCTCCATTCCGATTCCGAGTTAAGAGTTAAGCTTCACCATTTTGGTGAAGCACGCAAATTAAGAAATCAATATATATATTAAATAACAATGGGAGTGGGAGAAGGGTTGTGAGAGGAAAGAAGTGAGTAAATATGATAAGTGGGACCCATAATTTAAATATGTGAGAGAGAAAAGTTAGTGAGTATAATAGAATATTAATAAACTTTTTTCATTTTAGGAAATGTGAAGCTTGTAACGAGATGCCTTTTGAATAATTGATGAAGCTTAAGCTGGGACGGAGGGAGTATTATTTTTTATTTTTTGGAGTTTTATATTCCTTTCATCTCATAAAATGTACTCCCTCCGTCCCACAAAACATTACTCCTTTACTGTTGAGAACGGAAAATAAGGAATAATGTTATTAAAGTAGGTATTGTGAGTGGGAGGAGAGAGAATGAGTTGAGAGAATAGTAAATTTGAAAAGTGTTGTGAGTATGACAAGTGGGTCCCATGAATAAAGAAGTATTAAAAAAATTTCTTTTTAGGAAAATGTAACTTTAAAGTGAAACGCCCAAAATAGTAAAATGAGTAATGTTTTATGGGCAGAGGGAGTATTATTATTTTTTGAGATTTCATAAGTGTTATTATCTCAAAATATAAAACTTATTAAAGGAACTTATTTGGTGCATGAATGTTCCTATTCACACTCAAAGATATACCCATATGTATAATTACATTATTTTACAATACAACCTTGTAATACAAATATGGATTTATTAAATATTTTATGATTCACAATACAACATTTTAATACAAATATGGGTATATTTAAATATATATGAGTGTAAGCAACAACACTTTTTTGGGCTGAGGTAGGGCCCCGAGCGAAATATTAAAGTTATAAAGCATCAAACGAGATGCAAAATTTTACATAAACTCACGCTTATATATACCCTCCCCCATCACTTTTATACTCAAAGGTATAATACTAAAATTACTTTTATACCTATTTATAAGCATTTTTTTCCCACAATTTTTCATTTTTTTTTAAAAAAAAAACCTCATATTTTATTAAACATTCTTCTCCTATACCTTCTTATACCTGAAGGTATAAGAATAAAATTACTCTTATACTTAGGTATAAGAGTAATGTTTTATATTTTCTTAAAAAATAATAAAATCCACTCTTATAATTAGGGTATAAGACAAGATTCTTATATTTAGATATAAGAGTAATTTGTTTTCTTCAAATTGTAAAAAAAAAAAAAACTCTTATATATTAATATATAAGAGTTTACAAGCATCAGCAAACTATAGTCAAGCACAAGCACGTAGCCTGAATAGGCAACGTGCTAAACCCCGTGGAATTGATCACATTCGGCAAAAGCGAGCACACGTGTGCTTGATATGTGACAATTTTATGAGATTTTGATCTTGACAATTTTTTGTGTGCGAATTTTTGAATCTCACCCGAGTTTTTATAAATAATGATTTGAAGTGCAGAGGACTCGTGGAATTAAATTCACTTTTTTTGTATTTTTATAGAGGCTAAGGCTATAAAGGATGGTGGTGTAGTATTTCCTAACGTATGTGAGTGTGAATAACCCCGCTCTTTAGACCGTCCCCATCGGTAACTCTCACCCAAAAAAAAAAAAAAAAAAAAAAAAAAAAGCATGAAAAGTCACCAAAATTGGTTACCATGGGCAATTGGCCGACCTGAGGTTGGCCCCGGTTGGGTCACCTCTTTTTTTTTTGGATCAAATTATTTTGATTTTGTGTTTATATAAATATATTTTTAAAATTAATATATTTTATATAATTATATAAAATAATAAAATAAAAAATATATCAAAAAACATTTTTTTGTTTTATAATTGTATGGATAATTATTTTTAATAATTGTACGGATAATTTTAAAATATTATTATTAATACATTATTTTAAAAAATAAAATAATAAGTATTTTAGATAAGTTGAAGTAAAGAAAAAATAAATATTTTAATTTTAAAAGGTTGGGTTGGGTTGGGTTGGGTTGGGTCGAGGTCACTGATGGGAGTATAAATTATATAAAGTTGGAAGTGTATACTGATGGGAGTATAAATTATATAAAGTTGGAAGTGTATACTCCCTCCGTCCCAATAAAAGCTTCACTAATTACCCAAAATGGCGTCCCGTTAGAAGCTTCACCTTTTCTTTTTTGGCAAAGAATCTTTACTATTTCCTCCACTCATTCTCTTTCCTAATTCACTATTACACTCACAACACTTTTCAAATTTATTATTTCCTCCACTAATTCTATTTCCTATTTTTAAATTACACTCACAACATTTTTTCTTTCCTCCCATTTTCATAATATGTGTGTCGGGCCAAAAGAATGAAGCAATTGTTGAAACGGAGGAAGTATATGAAAATGAGAGAAATTAATATTTTATTTAAGGTTGAATTGGGTCGAGATCGGTGAGTGATGGGGATAGTCTTGATGGATCTACAGCTTTAAATAAAATTCGACCGGCTGCTTTTCTTGGTTTCCGGCTGCGTTGACTCATTCACACACCCTTCAGTCCCTCTCCCCGTTCGCGTCAGCCGTCACCTCCACCAGCAACGGCCATCCTCGCCGGTAACTTCCCCTCTCGCCTTTCTCTCTGTCTCTCGTTAATAAATCTTAGATTAGTTTCAGCTAGTTTAGTGCGTTGATTTTTGTGGGTTATATGAACTTAATTTTGTGTTTTAGTAATGTTTTTACTACTATGATCTCATTAATCTTGCTTCTTTATTCAATTTTTCTTATTTAAATGGATCTTTTCGGTACAGTAAGAATTATTTGTTTGTGTGTGTGTGTTTTCTCTTTTAAGGGTACGTTTGACAACCTCAATTTCATTTTTGGATTTTGGAATTGGAAGAGTAAAATGAATTTCGTGGATCGAAAATTATAATTTTATTTTGAATGATTAATTTTTATTGGCCTTTTTTGATAATTCATTGGGATCAAGGTACTGTGACCTTAGATCTTTAGGTAGTAATTGCAAATGGCATTACTGTGAGATTGTTGGTAATAAGATTTGAAAATCAATGATTATTATAAAAATGAAAAGAGAACTCAACAATTGATAATTGACTGATCTTCATTATTTAGAAGCAACTCGAATCAGTTACAAGAATAAAAAGGGCAAACCCCGGTGCGCCAAGCGGGGGTTGGGAGAGGGAACCATTTGCTAGAGCCTTCCCCCGACAAATGCCAATTCATTGATTTATTACAACTCACTGATGTAAGGAGTTATTTTATACTAATGCTCTCTATATACAAGTCTCACTATGTTCATCAGTTGGCATGTTTAATCTGTCACTTTACATTTCGATTTTCTTTTCCTTGTTCGAAGAAAATGTGGGTGTGAAACTGTGAATGTGATTGTAAGTGTAAGTATCCAAGATAATCAATTATGTTTGAACTTAAAAGGACAAAGGAACGGATTAATGCTTTAACGAAGATTTTGAACTGTTTTACAGTTCAAAGTTTAAACAGCTAGTCAGTAATACTTTAGGCATATGCTTATTTAAAAAAAAAAAAAAAAAAAAAAAAAAACTGATACGGTGGAATTTGAAATTTGATATGGTGCATCTTGAAATTAACAACAAAAGGCATAATTATTCAGCTGAACCAATGACTTTTCTGCATACTGCTGTGATATCTTGAGATTTGGCAGGGAAAGAGGGTTAATTTTGCCTTTGAAGTAATGTCTTGTTTATAGTTGATCAAATAAATTTTTGGGAATTTGACCCGGAAGTTCCTTTTGGAACAAATCACTTCCCCTCAAGTTCCTCATTAAATCGAAATGACCTAGAAGTTCTTATGCAGTAATATATAATACTGCATGCAATATTATTATATTCACTCATATGTGAATATAATACTGCATCTATAATACAACATGGTGAAGGAACTTCTCGGGCATTATGATACTTTTTTAGAACTTCCCGGTCACTCTCCCTATATTTTTTCTCAATTTTTTTGGTTCTCTGCTTGCCCCAAATAGACTGTCTTGGTTACTATTTATGTCAGTCTCAAAATCCTTAACTTTCTATAAAGGAAGCACTTATTTTTTTGGTTTCTTACTTGCCTCTTTTAAATACTTGACTTTTCATTCTCATGTTCCATGACTCGTTAAATAAGAGATAGTAAACTTAGTGCTATAGTACATACATCAGTTCAGAAAAAAGTTGTTTATATATTTAGACTAATTAGATCTTTTTTAATCTCTATGAAAAGTCAAACAAGGACTTTTTGGAACGAAGAGAGTATTTTCCGTTTCCTCGTTTGTACATTGTTTTCTTTGTTGAATAATACCCCTAACTTCTTTACTAATCCGGAATTTTCTTATCGAATATCATCCCTTCTTACTCTTCTTGAATTTGCGAATCTACAGGAACCTGTACTTAGGTTGGGTTGTGAAAATGGAGGAAGCAAGTCACCCATTCATTCCAAGAGATCTTGTTCTGCCAGATTATGTGCCAATCATCCTTTCACGATCTACAATTGTGGGAATATATGGCCTTGCCTCAGTGCTTGTTGTCTCCTTTGTTGCGATCATTGCTGGTAAATCTAATTTGAAATCATCCATCAAAAATAAATAAGGCTAATTTGATATTTATTTCTGCCTATTATTACTACTTATACATGTGCCTTTCACATCCACGATTTGTTTCCCCTTGCCCTAATAAACATACATTTCTGCTTGTTTTCCTTTTTATTTAGTTTTTTTTTTAATAACAAGTCCTCTGAAGTTTCTGACTTGAATAGCATAGCTCCGCTTATCTGAAAGTGGAATAAATTAAGAATGAATTTAATACCCCAAAACATTTTATCATAATTAGTACTGTGAACTTTCCTCTATAATAACAATTACATTAAGAAGTTCTTTACGCTAGAAAAGCTCTTGGGATTGGTTGTCACTTTATGTTGAAAAGCTAATTTAGAAATGGGGTATAGGTTTATTTGGGCAGTCTGGGGTAGATGATGTGATTTGTAAGACAAGACATAGAGTTCAACTGCTGTTGAATTACTAAAGATTACCTGAGAATAACGTCCATTTTTTTAGCTTTATACTCTGTTCAGTCAAGTTTCTTTTTAATTAAGATTTAATATCTCTATTTGATTTATTGGTGGCTTGTGTGCAAGTGAAGTTCTTAAGATAGTCTGCAACGCTTCCTCGAATTAATGACTTATCCAAGTCTCTTACTCCCTCTGTCCCGAAATGATCTTCCTACTTTTTGGTTGTCGAGATACGAAGGCACTTTGAGCAATAAATTTAGGTTAATTTAATTACCTTAATGATATTTTAAACTTGTTATTGAAAGACTATTATAAACTTTCAATAACAAGTTTAAATTTTCATTAAAATAATTAAATTAACCTAAATTTATGGGAAAAAAAAATTCTCCTAGGACCCCCTGCCCAGATTTTATTTCTTTTAAAGAAAATCTTTTTGTAAATCCCAAATTATAATGTTCCAGACACCCCTAGGCTCCCCTCTTCCCTCACATCATTTTAATCCTCTCTCTCTCTTTCTCCGTCTAAACACACACTCATTCATCAATCAAACTAACCCCAACTGACAGAACCACCCGTTACCGTACGCGCCGGGCTCATGCTAGCAACCCTCTAACCGACTTCGCCTGATTCTCCCAGAGCAGGACAACCTTTAAAGCCATAATCCATGGCTGCCGCGGTGGCGCAACTTCCCTACGTCACTGTCAGCTGTCCTAATTCAGTTACGAAATCGAAATGCTTCCGATTTCCCCGCCAATTTAACACCACGGTAGAGTTCACCACTGCTGCTGCTCTCAGTTCACCGTCTAAATTACATCCGCGGAGAAGGGAACCGCCTTTCGTAATCACTTGTTTCGCTGCCAATAAGCCCTCTCCCTCCTCTGAAATCAGGCCCTCTCTCTCTCTCTCTCTCTCTCTCTCACACACACACACACACTATATTGGTATTTTAGTTCTGAAGTAATTTTAGTATTCATCTTCATAAATGTATTTAAGAGCGCATTTTATCATATCAAGTGCAGAATAGGGCTTGATTGTTTATTAATTACTAGAAAACTGACGGACACAATTTTTTCTGAAATAGATACTCTATGATGGAGAGGATAAATATGTACTATTCAAGTATCTAGTAATCATTTTGTGGCATCTATAGTATAAATGGGAACGGGGTGCTACAGTACAATGAACAGTACCAAGTGCCGAATTTTCCATTTTGCCCTCACTAAGTTGTCCCTTTCCCATTTTGCCCTTTAAATTTTTTTTTTTTAAATTAAAAAAAAAAAAAGGTGTCCTCGGACACGGGCTTTTACTAGTTGAAAGTTAAAACTGGTTAATGTGTTGATGTTTCTATGTCTGATACTTCAGTAATGGTGGTGGCATGGTGGTGGTAGTCCTAATTTTCATTTAATAAAAATTGGTCCTATACCTTAATAAAAGACAAAATGGTCTCTTAAGAGTTGTAATGTGTAAATTATGAGATTAATTCATTGTTATTATTGAATTTTTTAATTTTTTTGATTGAAAGAATTGTCAAGTCAATTATAAGAGACGAAGTAGTCTTATAATTCACTTATAAGTGTTGTAATCTGTGAATTATGAGATTAATTCGTTGTTATTATTGAAATTTTTGATTTTTTTTTTGTTGAAAAAATTGGTCTTATAATTTAGATATAAGACTTGTAATGTGTAAATTATGAGATTAATTCGTTGTTATTATTGAAATTTTTTATTTTTTTGATTGAAAGAATTGTCTTATAAGTCAATTATAAGAGACAAAGTAGTTATAAGAGGCAAGTTGATCTTATAATTCAACTATAAGAGTTTTAATGTGTAAATTATGAGATAATTCGTTGTTATTATTGAAAATTTTGTTTTTTTTTTTTGTTGAAAAAAGTTGTCTTATAAGTCACTTATAACTTATAAAAGATGAAGTAGTCTTATAAGTCCGGTATAAGAGCCAATTATTGTTTGACTGAATATGAGAGTCAACATTAATAAAATATTAAAAATTTTATTTTATTTTTGTGAAAAAAGTGAGTCTTATACCTTAATTATAAGAGGCGAACTGGTCTTATATGTCAGTTATAAGAGCTGACTGGGATTTTGGATAGGAGGGCAGTTTAGTCTTTTACCAGCGAGGGGTGTTTTGATATTTTGGATCTGATGTGTCCTGCATTGAGTTTAAATCTCGTCTGAGGGGCCTAGAGGAAGTGACCTTAAATTTATTGCTCAAAGTACCTTCGTATCAACAACCAAAAAATAGGAAGATCATTTTGTGGCGGAGGGAGTAATAATAAAACTGGGTAACCAAGGAAGCCTTTAACGAACGTGATTCATATGAAGTAAACTTACTATGCCATGCAATATAATGCTTGTTCTCTTAGTAGATCACCGTAAAAAGATTCAATTCTTCCATGCACCAAGTGTGGTATTCAGTATTTATGCATAATCACTTTCAAAGATTCTTACAAATTCAAATCCTAAAGGTGGCTAGGAAATAATTATGTCGAGTAAACTTATGGTTTACTTTGATTTTGAGTCATAACTTTGCTAAATGATTGAATTTTCAGTTTATATTTGTCTTCTTCTAGGCTGCTGATTGGTAGAAACATAAAGATGTGGTCGAGCAATTTCATTGCATTTCTTAATCACGTCTTTTTTTATTGTTTCTCTTAGGGCGGATTCCCAAAATATCAAAAACTGATAAGCTGCTTATGTGCTGGTGGGTTTTCACGGGTCTGACCCACATGGTTCTCGAGGGTTATTTCGTTTTCACTCCAGAATTTTACAAGCAGAAAAATCCCACTTTTATTGCAGAAGTTTGTAAGTTTTCATATTACCAACTCCTTCGTTTATATCACAACCATTTTTAATACATGAGATTACCCTACATTTTTTTTTCTTATCATGATTTTCTGTACGTAACTTTGCAGGGAAAGAATACAGCAAAGGCGACTCTAGATATGTAGGTAGGGATTCAGCTGTTGTTTCCGTCGAAGCAATGACCGCTGTCCTAGAGGGTCCCGCTTCCATTCTGGTTGCGTACGTATCTTTCTTGTTAAACTAGTATTCCTTCCCCGTAAAGATGTTCTCATTTGACTAATCAAAGTTTTTAGTGATATACTCCCTCCGTCCCATCCGACTTAGGATTTTCTCTTCCGACAGGGGGATTAAGAAATACTAATAAAATAAGAGAGAGAATGAATGAAAGAGGTATTGTGAGTATGAAAAGTAAAATAGGAGAGAAAATGAGTGTGAGAAGTAGTAAGGGAATTGTTATTGTGAGTATGACAAGTGGGTCCTATTGAATATAAAAATAATATAAACTTGCCATTTTGAGATGTCATAAGTCGAGTGGGACGCCCAAAATGGCAAATTGTCCTAAGTCGGGTGGGATGGAGGGAGTATTTATCTGTCCATGATAACCCTTAGTACGGTTAAATATTACTATGATTAGAAAAACTATAGCAGGAGCACAATTTCCAAAAGGCAGACATTTCCCAATAACCCTAAACATCCTCCCATGCTGTTATCACATATTCACAATGGCAGTTTTGGTAGTTCATAAAATTTAACCCCTTGATTATAGAAATGAGCCTATCTTTTTGTTAATTTGGAGCATCTTTCCGGGATGGAGGGGGGTTATTATGGATTCTGATTCTCGTAACTTCATAATAAATGATTGTTGACTTCACAGGTATGCGATAGCTACAAGAAAATCATACAGTCACATACTTCAGGTGGCTATTGCTTTAGGTCAACTCTATGGATGTGGTGTATATTTCATAACCTCTTACTTGGATGGAGACAACTTTGCTGTAGACTCGTTTTACTATTACACGTACTACATCTTTGCCAATTCTTTCTGGGTTTGGATCCCCACGCTTATCGTAATCCGGAGCTGGAAGAAGATATGTGAAGCAGTCGCAGCACTAGACCAGAAGAAAAAGACCAAAACTCGTTGAGCATTTGGGTTGAGATCTTGGATTCGCACTGAATGTTGCATCCAATGGCGGATCTACCTTATATGTAGTGGGTGCCAGTGAACCCACTAACATAAGTTGTACTACTGTAGTGGTTAGTGTATTACCCTATCAAGTGAATGAGCTTGGTTCGATTCTCATTAGTTTTTTTTTTTTTTTGCACCCACTTTGACTTATTCCCGGATCCGCCACTGATTGTTGAATCCACATATTCATGACATTTTGTGGATCAATTTGGAGTTTATGTTTAGTTGATTGGGAGGGAAGAATTAAGATGTTCCGAGTGTTTCAAGCTCAAATATTTGACAAGATTATTGTTTGATGTATCATTGATTTGAAGAATTATTTAGACAAGACTATAGTTTGATGTAATCACTAATTTTATTGCACATAACCGCCTTGCACTCTTTTATTTATACATTAAGCCCTCCAATTTCTTCAAATGATGGTAAAAGCAGTCATGGGTAACGAAAAACTGGATGTAGTTAAGGACACTTGCGTCTACCACCGTGAGTGGTCATGTTGGCGTAGCAAGGGCATGTGTCATAGTTTCCGTAAGTGCCCGGAGGTACGCACTTGCACCGTGCACAACAAGTTCCACACGCCCTTAAACAAATCTTCGGCCTTGAATTTTTGCTGCACCTCACCTTGCATTTGCTTCCACAATCTATATGACCATTCATGAATAGTTTAGTTAGTTTCTACTACGAAAAAAGCAAAGATATTTCTTCAAGTCAATTGAATTGAATGTGATCCTCTGATAATTCTAAGAAAAAAAAATGAATTAGGAAAAGAAACCTATGGTCTGGAGAAGAGAGTGCCTAACGCGATGAGTATTCATCTACAACAACCAAATAGCAAATATTAGCAGTAAAAAATAACCAGATGCGTTAAAAAGTTTGACAAGTCAACTGTGAAATTCAGAAATTTTAGCATGTGGAAGAGAACATCGTTACCATTTCATGAGCTTGAATGAACTGAACAAGAAGGAGATATATGAGAAGTGAAGCAACCATAGCTTTGGATATTCCCATGGCTCACAAAAAGTTGTACTTTATAACAAAGAGTTGTACAATTTCAATTACAGTTTGGATCTTATCAGTTGTGGTATTTATATAGGAGGAGGAAAATGAGGTGAGTATAAAGAGTGTGTCTTAAAATAGAATGACTTGGAATTGCAACATTGTTCATAAAAGTTAGGGGGTTTGGAGATCTCTGTCAAGAAGCCAAATACCACTAGTACAAGATGTGAACCCGAGAGAACGTCGCAACCGGAAGGAAAAAGTCTTCATGTAGGAAAATCGAATCTTTCGGGCGATCTAAGGTACATTTATGCAAAGTTACATTTAACGAAACAAATGTTGATGTTGTAAGTAATGTTGAAAATGTTGTACATTGTTCAAAGTTTTATTTGAGATGTTGATTTGAGGAGGTTTTGATCTTATTTAGTGGTTACAATCTTTACTAGATGTGTAACATTTGATATGGAAAGACCAAGTGATGTGTTTTCATTAGCCACACTTAGGGACAATGAAATTTTACCCACTTTTTAGCCAAAAAAATAATTAAAAAAAAATACTTTTTGTGCAATTAACCATATATTAATGTTCTTAGAAGAAAATTGGTCATTCATGTCGCAAAATGGGACACTTGGCTGCATCTTGGGCGTTTATCGCAGCTGAGCGGCACGCCTCTTAAACCAACTATCAATAATACCCTTTTCAAGTGCGGAAAAAAAAAAAAAAAAAAAAAAAAAAACCTCTTTGAATGGACACCTAGATAAACCCTAAAATTACACATGGATAAGACCGATAATTATGCAGCAAAATACCTTTGAAAATGTGAGTGTATATTCATCTTCAAAGTTGCCTGGATTGAACACTGAATCTAAACTACAAAAATTAAGTTCTCTAGATGTAACTACATAACTTATACCTATGTCTCCTATAAGTTACACAGGTAACAATAATCTTAGACTATTTCCGAGATTACACGAGCAACGATAATCTTAGACTACAATTTGTTATGATATAATCTTTGAAGTCAGACAACACCCGAAGGGAGACGTAGCACTAGCTGTCCACCCACGACGCTGCAAATTAACAAAATATAAATCTTCTTCAGAATAATGTTTTTAGGGACTAACTAGAAAGAAAAATAGCAAAAGAGAAATAAAAAACGTACCTTTGAACATAATAATAGCAGAAATCGGCCAAAATAAATGTCTGGATAATTTCGGAAAGAAGGACCATAGAAGGCCATAATCCATAACCTAATGCAGTCAACAACCGCCCTCTAGTATCTATCATCTGTAACCAATGAAAAAAATAACTCTTGTCACGGATAATACACTGATAAGAACTGAAAATATGCTTCAAAATAACTCCAGTTACGATCAATATCATCAAAAAGCTATCACCGTTATGTATTCCCTCCGTCCCAAAATGATCTTCCTACTTTTTTGTTCGTTAACATGAAGGTTTTGAGCAATAATCTTAGATTGATTTAATTATTTGAAAAAACATCTAAAAATTGTTATTGATAGTATTTATAATGGTGTATCGATAACAAGTTTTAAATTTTAATGAGGATAATTAAACCAACCTAAAATAATTGCTCAAAGTACTTTCGTGTTAACGACTAAAAAAGTGGGAAGGTCATTTTGGGACAGAAGGAGTAAAATGAAATGCTTTCACAGCTGTCAACATACTTGTAACCGGTTATAGTCTCCATCGCAAGTAGGGTGTCCTTGTAAAAATAAAACAAAAAGACAAATAACATATTGCCTATATACTACAATCACCTTTAAAAGCATAATTTTTCAATATGCACTTGCAATGCTATAAGTCAATAAGGAGGGTAATAAGGGGTCTTATGTATATTTGCTACAAAAATGTTCTTAAAAGTCAACTTTTCAAAATGTCTCAAATAAAAAAAGAACAATCACGTTAAGAATCAATTTTCTCATGATCTTCTATTCATAAGTACGTGAATACAAATATTTCAAAAGCTCCACTAAACTCTTGACATACTATTTCCAAACCATTATTAGTTCGACTTGTCACAAAAAAGGTTTGATAAAAAAAAAGTTCCAAGAGAATGTTGTTCAGTTGTTGTTACAAAGGAATCAGGTGTCTCTGGGCCTATATGTAAGATGTGAAAAGTAAGCAACAAAGATGGTTTTGAAACATAATTAACACACTTTAAGGGCACATATGTGGTTGAATTTTCACAGCCAAGGGCTCTAGTTAATTGTTCTGAGTCTCAAGAAAATGTCACGAGACAACCCCCAAAACAAAAGGAAAAAGTCTTCTCTTTTAGCAGAGAGCCCATTAGCGCAAGAAAGAAGATTTTGTTCCATTTATCATCTTAAATCAAAGTAATAGCAGAACAAAGAAAATCACAGACGGAATATAATTTAGAAATGACATATTTATGAGCTATCTATCAAGACAATTTAGGTCTATGCCATTCCTATGGACCTATGCATGATACCTGGAGAATCCAATGTGCACAGCTCAGGAACCTTGCAACCCCCAATGCAAAGACATAATGTGCTGTGAATGGTTCAACAATCTAGGGAAAAAATCAAAATAAAAGAGAACGAGTCAATATGAAGTTCATTAAGAAAATCAAACTTATAAACCAAACTCCTTTTCAGTGTTTTTGTTACCTTAGTGTTCTGCATAACATGTAGCTGCGGAAGTACTGAAACAGCCTCCAAATAAACACAAAATGCCCATATTATCCTGTTTATAATATGGTGTTGTGTTGAAGGGTGAACGGCAAATGAGAGTAGAACACATGGAATCACCTATATTCAAATTGTAAAAAATAAGTGCAGGTAAGAAACTAACTTTTAAAAGTGATCCGAAACTACCAAAATTTCAACTGGAAAAAATCTGGTAAACTTATGAAAGAAATAAGCACGTGATTATCAATATTTTGACTCACATGACCATCCTTCAACATATCAAACAATGATTCAAATAAAAGTAAACATCACATTTTCAAGTAGCAATAATATTCAATAATATTGGCTCGTATCTTGTTGGCATATTCTAAAGTGCAGCAGCCAATTTAACTGAAAGCAATAACAAAAAGAAATTTAGAATGACATAAAACTCACCACATAATAAAGTGGGACAGTATCTTTCTCGTGCATGTAAGAAGAATTTAATTTGAAACGAATCATATAGATAACCCAAATGGTTGTCCCTAATGCAGCTAAATCAAGTACAGTGTGTACATCATATTCCATAACGAAACTGCAGTAGAGTCTAGCAGCTAAAAACAACGCTGTTAGCTCCTGTGATTTGAGTGAAAGACCTGCACGGAGCCAACACAATATCATTACAAGGAGTCAATGTATTGCAGACTCTTCAAGATTCGAAACAACATCTATCAAGAGTTTCCACATAAAATGAATAACAACAATAACAAAAGAAGAAAAAACCTCAATTAAGATTCACCTATTGGGAAAAATTAGTACAAAGGTGGCAGTCAAAAGGGAACAGAACTTGAAGGGCGTAATTATGCAATTTCAACTCTTCGTTTTTTGCTAAATATATTTCAACTTAGTAATTGGCTAACTTTACCTACTAGGAAAGACAACTTTCCTTCCACAATGAGACTCACATTTCACAAAAGTGCACAATTTAGGTAAGCAAACTACTGAAGCCATTTGAACATTCAGTTTCGATAAATTATTCTCACTTCTCATAAAAACACACGATTCAGGCCATACATTGATAGTCTTGACTAAAATATTTCAATTTAGGTTTGGATTTGAAATTGGAAGGACAAAATGAGTTTGATAAAATTCAAAATGCTTTTCCGATTTCGAATCCAAAGCTTGGTATTGAGTTGCCAAACATTACCCATAGAAGAAACAGACAATTTTCCCCAAATGAATGCCTTCTTCTTTAAAAACAAGACATTGCAAAAAAAAGTCAAATCTTTTAGCTTCATCAGTCAATTTAGCTGACAACATAAATACCAAAAATTACTACCCACCACTGGCGGACATACATAGGTGCAAGCAGGGTCGACTGCACCTGCTTGACTTTTTTTTTTTTAAAACACTAAATGACGTCGTATCGTACATAGTATAAATAAAACCTTCAGCCAATAGAATTAGAATAGCAAAAAGAGAAAATTAAAGGATTGTATCTGCGACTCAACTCAAGACGGAACGACGAACGACGGACGGACGGACGGAGGGGCTCTACACCAAAGCTATCGACCGAAGCGATTTACTGATTCGCACTCTTTGATTCTTCCCTATTCAAATATTTAGGTAATAACTTCATCTTTGTCGATTTTTTCATTCTGTTATGTTGATTTCTCAATTAGGGTTAGAATTTTATTTTGATTTTGATTTGAAATTTCGGATTTTCAACCCAATTGGTTCTTTAATCAGAGTTAGATTGTTGAAGTCAGTGTTATGTTTGTTTTGTTTGGTCCCATGTGGAAAAAATAGCCCAAAAAAAAAAACGCCACTGCTACCCACTATAATAAACAAAAAGAGGATATAACCATTGAGGGTATTTGTAACTTTCAGAAAGCATTTCAAGATAAAAAATTGAATACAAAATCTTTAACTCAATATCGAAATGGGTGCAATTCTTTTTCCCATTTCAGCAGGGAAATTAAAAGGGTATTGCATCATACAAATTGAGAAAAAGAAATAACAAAAAATTGGGTTCCATACCAGCGCAAGTTTTTTCTTTGGAGAGCTTGTAAATGAGAAGAGAGATGCCGAGGGCATGAACGGCCTCGGCGGCGATGAAGAGATTATCGTGATCGTGAACAACCATACGTATGAATATCAATGCCGTCATGGCGGAGACGACGGCGAGGAATGCCTTGATTTTCGGCGGTTGCCGCCGTACCCATGTCTGAACAACCTTGATCGGCCTCTTCGCTCCTCCTTTCATTCTCTCTGGTGCGCAGTTTAAGAAAGAAACGGATTTCTTTTTTCCCTTTTCTGTTCTGTTATCTCTCCCTCATCCAATCCAAACAAATTTGGTTGCGTTGACTTTTTAGTCAACCCAATTATTTCAATTTGTAATTAAAACAAAATTTGGAATGTTTTTATCCACCAATTATGTATTTCCTTAATAACTTAAAATATTTATTTTACTATTAAAATGATCAGTTTTAAAATAACTTCCATATATATTCAGCCTATAATAATATAATTGTATAAGATGAATGAAAATAGAATTGGATGGAAGTGATATTTGACGATAGTGATTATAATTGTGTGATATTCGATCACTATAATTGTACAAGATTGATGGAAATAGAATTGAATGTGCATGATATTCGACGATAATGCAGTTTGAACGGTATAAATCGAGATACGAGTATGAGCTTGTTCAAGCTGGGCCCAAATGAATTGGGCCATAAACCTAATCCAACACACAAGTATCAGGGCCGAGGAACACTCTCCTCGTAGGACGAGGATCATTCACCTCGTCCTTATATCATCATGTTTGTGCCATCATACTCTGAGATATCATCAGGTGACGAGGAGAGAAAAGTTCTTACCTCGGCATATCCTAAAATACCGAAGAAATAGATTTGTTTACCCCGGCATGTTACCTTGCCGGCCAAGCACCAAATAACGAGGAAGCAGAATCATTCATCTCGGCATACCTGCCAAGGCCGAGATAAAACACTTCTGTTCCTCGGCGTTCCGGCTAGTAGATTATACAGTCCTTATCAAACAAGGATTCTACAGTCATGATCCAATCAGGATTACATTCACCAACATCAATTCAAGTCAAACAATGACTCCTCAACAGATATAATTCTCTTAGGATTATATCTTATCTCTTTACAAGTTCACTTCAACATGGATTCTATCAATCCATCCATATAAATACAAGCCCCATGGCTCATTATTTGGTACGTTACTTTTTACATTGTAGAAACTCTGTCAATTTGATTTCTCACATACACACCGTGAGCTTACTCTCACGCCGGAGGGCCTTTAGCCGGATCCGCCCCGGCTTAGTTTACGTGTTTTCTCTTATTTTCAGGCCTTGCAATCACCGGAGCATTCATCGCTTGGATTCGGGCTGATTTGACGATTTTGGCATCATCAACTGGTTCCATTGCCGGGAAATCGATTCAAACACCCTTTGTTTGGCCTGGAATAATCGCCTGAAGCCCGTTTTCTGCCGGAAATTTTCTAGTTTGAACGGAATTTTCTGTACCGTTTTGGGCTCTGTTTTTGATTCGGCCGGAATCTGCCAATTTCCGCCGGAATTTACCCAGTTTTGGTTGAAATCGTTTTAAGCGTCGAAATTTTGTCCCAATTTTGGCCGGAAAATTTGGCATTGTCAAAGTTGCCCAATTGCAGTCTCTTAGTTTGCTTCAAATTCTGCTCCTAATTTGATTGGAAATTGTGATTTTGGGATATTCGCTTAAATTGGTAATTTGTTGATTGATTTGCTATGGACGGACAATCTGCAAGTGTTACTGCTGGGGACCCAACCCAAGTAAATGGGGGGAACACTGGAGCCGAGGAGCTGCCTCCTCCTCCTCCTCCTCTACCTCAGCCAGATGCCCCTCCTCCCCTCGCCATGACCCTTCGCTCCAAGGGTCAGGTGAATGCCGAGGGAGAGGGTGCCGAGCTTCCTCAGCCCACTCGCACTCGTGGGAAGCAAGTGGGAAGGAAGAAGACAAAGAATGCCGACGTCGGTCAAGCAGTGGGAGCTCCACCCGTTGACCGACGCTCTTTGTTACATAAGCAAATGAAAACATTGCAAAGGATGTATGAAACACAGGCTGCTCTTTTGCAATTGGACCCAGAGCATTCCATGGCTGAATTCATTAGGCCATCTGTGGGCAACCCTCTCGTAAGGGAACAAGGTGAGCAATGAGCTCCTCTCCTCAAGGCATTTGAACTACCAAAAGCAAGCACCAGGAACCTACCCGTCCTCGGCATGACGGTAAGAAGAGGGATCGGGTAGTTGACCCGAGAAGCCAATTGACTCCCGGGGAAGAGGAGGTGAACTCGGGGACCCTAGGACGAGGCTCGGTGCGAACGGGCGAATGTCACCACCTCGTCCTAGTCATAGCACCCTGGGCTGTCCCGCGATTCTCCACGTCCTCGTCGATCTCGCCATGATTCTCCTCTTCCTCGGCATCGTCGGGATTCCCCCCGTCCCCGTGCTCGTGAATTTGCTAGGCCGAGGACCCCGGAACCATACATGATGATACTTGGTGGCCAAGACCTGGAACTGAAGCGTGATAAGGCCCCTTCCAAACGGGACAGCCACCGACATGACGCGGAGCACAGTAGGGTGAATGATCGCCCCAAGGATAAATCCATCAGAAGTTCCCAACGAAGCACCCGCTCAAGCAGCGACAAGGGAGTGGAAACCAAGCAATGGGAGCTGTTGAAGCAAAGACTGGATGACATGGAGATGGGAAAGAAGTTCAATGACGATGACTACGACTGGGCAACTCGTCCGTTCTCCTTGAGGATAACCGCGACTCCACCTAATCCTCACCTCAAGCTCCCTAATTTCGAGAAGTACAATGGCACTACTGATGCAAAAGACCACGTGCAAGGTTTTGAACAAATTATGAATCTCCTCACCACTGCTGATGACTTGCTCTGTAAAGCTTTCGCGAGCACCTTCTCCGGAACAGCTTTGACCTGGTTCCGTGAGCTTAAAAGAGGTAGCATCGATTGTTGGAGAGGCATGAGGAGAATGTTCTTGGACCACTTTGCCACTGCTGGTAAGAGGAAGATGAGGCTGGCCGACTTGGCCAACATCGAGCAGGGAAAGGGAGAGACCACCCTCAGCTATTATAATCGGTTAGAAAAATGGCGGACCGAGGTTGAAGAGAGCCTCACTGATAGGGAGGTCATTGTTTGTTTCAACTCTGGCTTAAAATCTGGTCCCCTCGTTTATGAACTCTTAGCCCGGGAACCTCAAACAAAGTCCGAATTATACAAGGTGGCTTATGCCATTTCCATGGCTGAAGATAAAACAAGGAAAAGAGGAGGCGACAAGACGGAAACCGAAACGACGGGCACTCGCCAGAATGACAATGGGAATGGCAAGGGTTCCAAAGGGAAAAATAAAACAAGGAGCACTGAGAAGCTTGAATTCACCCTCTTACAAAACCCATCTACGAAATCATGCGGCTAGTAAACCTTCCTCCACCCCGTTCTTCGACAAGCCAAAATTCCCTCGTAACATGAGCAAATATTGTGATTTTCACAAAGACCACGGGCACACCACTGATGGCTGTTGGGCCCTCAAGAAAATAATCCAAAAATGGGTCGACGAGGGAAAGTTAGATCGTTATGTCATGAAAAAAGACAACAAGCGGAAGCGGAAGGAAGATGAAAGTGAAGATGACGACAAAAGCGAGGATGAAGACCGCAGGCCTCCTAGGGCCAAGTTGCATGTGATACGGGAAGAGGTAACTTCTACCAGAAAACTAAGGGACCAGATCCACGAGCTGAGCAAAGTATACCATGTTCCTGCTTGAATCCATAAAGAAGAAGAGGTCATTAGTTTCTCTCCTAATGAGTTGGCTGGAAGCCGAGCAGCTCGTGAACAACCCTTGGTGATAAAGGGCCGAATTGACAATGTTGAATCCGAAAGACTTCTTGTTGACACGGGGGCCTCCCGTGACATCCTATATTATTCGGCCTTCCAACGAGATGGGCTTGAAAGACACCATCTTTGGAGCCTTATCATGGAAGGCTAGAAGGATTCACCAATCACAAGGTTGGAGCCAAGGGAACTGTGGAGCTGGAACTTGAAGTCGGTGATCATCCCTTCCTAGCCAAAGCCACAGTCAATTTCGTAGTCATGGATTTGACTAGTGATTACCATGCGATCATAGGCATTCCAAGTCAAGCTAAACTCGGGATGGTGGCCTCACTTCCCCACCAACGAGTTAAATTCCCCACTCGTGCTGGGATTGGATGTGTGAGGGCAAACCCCAAAGACTTCTTGGAGCATGTCGTGAAGAGCAGAAAGAAATCCAAGAGTGTGGAGATAGATACCCCCGAGGAAAACATCAAAATCTCAAAGTCTCAGAAAACCACCAAAACTAGCTCCAGAATGAGCTATATCCGTGAGGTGCTTGATGATGAGGACGAGCCTATGGTCCTAGAAATTGCAGATGACCAAGGCATAGTCTTACCTGTACCTGAGGAAGGGCCTATGGTCCGAGAAATTGCAGATGACCAAGGCATAGTTCCGCCCGTATCCGAGGAAGACCCTGTTCTCTTCAACGGCCAGAACTCGGGGGCCAACCACGACCTAGGGAAGGTCAATCCCCCCGATGTTGATAAACTTATGGAAGAAGAAGGCCTCAATGTGAATGACAACGAAGGGAGAAGAATAAGAGAAATCATTATCGAGTCTCTAGAATTCCGTGACGGTCCTGAAATGAAGCCTATAGATGAACTGGAAGAGGTAGTCATCAATCCTGACTATCCTGAACAAAAAATCAAGCTCGGGGGCCAACTATCTCCAGAAGAGAAAGAAAAAATCATCTCCCTCTTGAAAAACAGTCTCGACGTCTTTGCTTGGAGAGTCGAAGACATGAGGGGGATCAAGGAAGAAGTAGCCCTCCACCGCCTGGAAGTTGATCCCTTAGCGAAGACTATCTCCCAGACAAGGAGAAATTTTGCAAGGGATAATGAGGAAGCTATAAAAGAAGAGGTGCAGAAATTACTTAGCGCCGGAATAATTCGTGAAGTCAAGTACCCCGTTTGGTTGGCCAACGTAGTCATGGTGAAGAAGCAAAATGGGAAATGGCGTATGTGCATAGACTTTACTGATCTAAACAAGGCCTGCCCCAAGGACAGCTATCCTCTCCCCAGAATTGACAAGTTGGTTGATTACATCGCTGGACACCAAACTCTCAGCTTTCTAGATGCCTATTCAGGCTATCATCAGATAAAAATGGCGGAGGAGGACATTGAGAAGACGGCCTTCCAAACACCTGGGGGAAATTACTGTTACATCATGATGCCTTTTGGGCTCAAGAACGCGGGTGCCACATACCAACGGATGGTGAATCAAGTTTTTGAAAGCCAAATAGGTCGCAACATGGAAGCTTATATTGATGACATGGTCATAAAGACCAAGGAAGGCAGTCACGTCCCTGACTTGGAAGAGACAATCAACAACCTCCGAGCTAACAACATGAAGCTGAACCCAAGCAAGTGCGTATTTGGAGTAACAGCTGGAAAGTTCCTAGGCTTCATGGTATCACAAAGGGGAATAGAGGCCAACCCTGAAAAAATTAAGGCGTTCATGGACATGAAGGAACCTACCACAATCAAGGAGGTTCAAAGACTGAATGGAAGAATAGCGGCCCTTGGAAGATTCATCGCCAAATCTGCCGAAAAGTCACTGCCCTTCTTCAAGGTATTGAAGGGTACCAAGAGCTTCTCCTGGACTCCCGAATGCTCTGAAGCATTCCTCCGGTTGAAGAAGTACCTGGGTTCCCCTCCCTTGCTCAGCAGTCCGACTACCGGTGAGATGCTATATGTCTTCCTAGCCGCAATCGATTATCTTTGTCCGTCACTGCCTTAGTTCGGAATGACGAAGGAGTTCGAAGCCTCGTCTACTATGTCTCTAAGGCACCGTCCGACGTGGAAAGCGTATACTTCAATGTGGAGAAGATAGCGTACGCGCTAGTCATTGCCTCAAGAAAATTACGTGCCTATTTTTCTCGCACATCCTATCACCGTATACACAAATGAACCATCAAGAAGATACTACATAAGTTGGGACGGCTCCGACGTCTCCTTAATTGGTCCATCGCTCTCACCGAGTTTGATATCACTTACCAACCAAGGAAGACCCTCCCGGCACAGCCATTGGTTGACTTCATGGTCGAGATCGCCTTTATGGGTGAGCATCTCCCCACCTCTCTAAGCAAAACGCACTGAGAGGATAAAGACTCTCCCATCAACTCCCCCCCAACTGTTGGATCCTGTATACGGACGGATCAGCCACAAAGGAAAGAAGCGGAGCTGGAATTGTACTAGCAAGCCTAGAAGGAGAATACACTACGCAAGACGCCATCCGTTTCAAGTTCCCTGCCTCCAATAATCAAGCTGAATATGAAGCTCTAATATTTGGCATTGAGTTGGCCTCCTTCTATGGAGCAACTAAGGTGGCGGCTTTCTGCGACTCCCAACTCGTTGTCAAACAAGTAAAGGGAGAGTATAATGCCCAAGACCCCACCCTTGCCAAGTATAGAGACCTGGTCTTAGATATGACGAAGAAGATGGAATTTTTCGAGCTCAAACAAATTGGCAGGGAAAATAACCAAGTCGCAGACGTTCTCTCCAAACTGGCAACCATGGACGTGTCTAGAACCAGTCCATATGTAGTTTATGCCGAGGAACCTGCGTACGAAAGACTACAAGTCATGCTCTTAGATGAAGAGGAGAGATGCTGGATCGATGACTACATTGAATACATTGAGAAGGAGAAACTCTCCGAAGATGAAGAACAAGCTAACCTCGTCAAGAAGAGGTCTCCAAGGTTCGTAGTAATGAGTGGAGTCCTCTACCGAAGATCTTTCACGAAGCCCCTGCTAAGGTGTGTCTATCCCAAGGAAATTGAGAACCTCTTGGCAGAAGTACATGAAGGCGTTTGCGGTGGACACCCGGGGGCCAGAACCTTAGCTGACAAGATCATATCACTAGGTTACTACTGGCCAAACCTAAGGGAAGACGCGCACGCCTATGTTAGAAAATGTGACAAGTGCCAAAGATTCTCTGACATTCCTAGACTACCAGCAGTCGAGCAAACACTTGTGATTCCTACGTGGCCATTTGATATGTGGGGGATCGATATCATCGGACCCTTCCCACCCGCCCGTGGTAATTGCAAGTACGTGATAGTAGCTGTTGATTACTTCTCCAAGTGGATAGAAGCCAAGGCATTAGCCAAGATAACGGAAGAGAACGCGATCAACTTTGTCCATGACAACATCTGGTGCAGATTCGGCCTTCCACATACAATTGTTTCTGATCATGGACTGCAATTTTCTACAGCATTCACTACAGAGTTGGGAAGAGTAAAGGTCCGCCATGCAAAATCTTCAGTTAGCAGACCACAAGGCAATGGTCAAGCAGAAGCAGCCAACAAACTGGTCCTAACCGCCCTTACCAAGAACCTTGAAGGACGCGAGGGTAGATGGTTGGACGAACTTCCCCTAGCCTTATGGGTTGTTCGCACAACTACCCGGGGGCCAACCGGGGAAACCCCATTCGCACTAACCTTCGGTTCTGAGGCTATGGCACCAGCGGAGATGGCCATCCCTACTGTGAGAAACTCCCATTATGATGAGCAAGTCAACAAGGTTAACAGGCTCCTAGACCTAAACCTGATAGATGAGAAACGACTAGCCGCGCAGATGAGGATGGTGAATTACAAGCAAAGGACCAAGGCATACCACGACAAAAGGGTCGTCAGAAGAGTATTCCAAGTAGGCGATTGGGTACTTAGAAAGATTGAGGCCACTGGTCGAAAGGCAGAACAAAACAAGCTCTCCCCAAATTGGGAAGGTCCCTACATCATCACTCAAGTCATTCGAGAAGGGACCTACAGATTGAAGACCAAGGAGGGGAAAGATCTCAAGCATCCATGGCACTCCGACAACCTTAGAAAATATTATCACTAGTCTAGTTTATTTTACAGTAGATTAGTTTCTTGTTTTCTGTTTTTCATTTTTCGTCAGTTGATAGGATTGCAGTTCGATGTAATCGCATTTCAGTTTTACGAAAGCAGTTTCTTCAAACATGCAAAGCAACTATCAACTCTTCACACAGACACCAGAAGATGAGGACCTTATCCCCGACTCTTCAAATCATACACTTTACATCCTAACAAGGGTCCGCCTTGACCTAGGATTCCAAATCACAGTCAAGACCAAGGGTCCTCCTTGGCCTAATGACTACATCCTAACAAAGGTCCGCCTTGACCAAGGATTCCAAATCACAGTCAAGACCAAGGGTCCTCCTTGGCCTAATGACTACATCCTAACAAGGGTCCGCCTTGACCAAGGATTCCAAATCCCAGTCAAGACCAAGGATCCTCCTTGGCCTGATGACTTTACATCCTATCAAGGGTCCGCCTTGATCCAGGATTATAAACCAACAGTCAGACCCGAGGAGTCCTTCCTCGGCATAATTACTCGCCTCACGTCAAGACAAGGGAACACCTTGTCACCACGACTAGAAGGCACCACGTCTAAAACCTATGCACGAGTCATCTTCCTCGGCATGAGGAGACGAAAAAAGAAGAATCACCCCAACAGTCAAAGCCGAGGAGTCCTCCCTCGGCCTATATGACTTAAGAAAGTACAGTTAAGGCCAAGGAATCCTTCCTCGGCCTAATCACTTGCTCAACAATTATGAAGCAAGGGACCCTCCTTGGATCCCCCCTTCACAAGTTTTATGACCAAGGATAGCATATGAACAGACACAATCAATTATTGAAATAATATGAATTAAAACAAAGGACCTTTTCATTGATAAATTCAAGAAAAATTACAAGTCCTATCGTCTATTACAAAAAGCAAGGAAAGAAAAAGAAAAATCCTATCTAAGCTTGCTGATCATCATTAAAAGGCTTATCAAGCCAGTCCTCTGTCATCGAGCCGGGGGGAGGAAGGATAGTTTGGTCAGCATGGGCATCAGTTCTCTCAGCCTCTTCCCCCTCGACCTCGGCCTCGGGCTCCACCTCTTCCTGAATTGCCTCCACCAAGGCTTTGATGTTGCCGGGGACGACAGAAGCAGGCTCCCAGGTTGCTCGGCTTTCTCGGGCATCCTTGTCAGCTATAACTGCCAAGTTATAATCAGAAAAGGGAATCAGATGATGAAGAGCCCTGACCTCTTCGGCGTACTGATCCCGGCAAATCAGCTGAGCCACCTTGTTAATATCCAAGCCGGTGGGTGGGTCAGCCAAGATACTTCGGGCCAGGTGGAGGTATCCATCCTAAAAAATGGTAGCCGTTTGATCCTCCACGGCATCTTGGAAGGCCGAACTAGCCATCATGGCATCCTTGAAGGCCTGGCTTTCTTTAAACCGGGCAACAGCCTCCTCTTCCCTAACAGGAAGGGTAGCCTCAAACCCTCAGCACTTTGCTTCAGCTTCCTCGGCCCTTGTTTGGACCTCGGCTTTAGCCTTCTTCGCCTCCTCCACCTCAGCATTTTTTAGCCGGAGTTGTTCCTCGGCTTTGTCCCTGGCATCCCTGGCCTGAGCACGAGCTTCCTCGGCTCTCTTTACCTCGGCCTCCACCTTGGCCTGAGCAGCTTCAAGCTCGGCTTCTTTGGCCTTCAAGAGTTCAGCCAAGCTAGCCGCTCGGACTTCACTCGCCTTCAGAGCAGCCTGCATCGCCCACTGCTTTCTCTTGGGCCTCGCCAAGACATCCTCATAGGCCGCAATGCTAGCTTGCCGCAAGGAAAACTTGTATTAGATCCATGAGCAATCACAAGTAAAAACAACAAAGTCAAAAGTACGAGATCACTACCTCAGCCAACATGAGTCCCTTACGGCAGAGCAAATGGTCCCGGCTCGCCTTTCCCTTCACCAGGGTGTCATATACATCCTCATCCAAGGCCCTTTGGATGGGAGCTCGGCCCAACTTCATCATATAACTCTTCCTGTCTAGCACAGGAAGGCCCTTTAGATGAGGGACATTCTCACCGTGAGCCGAGCAAGCTTCTCGCATCGCCCTGAGTCTTGGCGGTGCGGATGGTCAAGGGAGGAGGAGCCTCGGGAGTGGAAGTCCCACCAACAGGTTGCCCTCTTGTCGTAGGCTCCTCAAGACTAGCAACTTGGGATCTCGGGAGCCAGCAGTGCCTAGGTACGAGGGTGGTCTCCTCGCCTCCACTTCCTCGGCATCAACATGGAGGCTATGCCCTCTGCGCTGATGGGTTGGTTTGTTCCTCGCCGCCGCTTCCTCGGCATTTACCTCCCCATGCGGTTTGAGGGAAGGGGTTGATCACCCCGCACATTAAGCACTAAGTTACGGGCATTAGCTTCCTCCCGTCTCTCCACCAGCCGACTTCGCACACCTCCTCTTTTGCTTCACCGGCTCCACGGGGCTCAACCTCCTCGTAGACATTTCGGCCTCTTCCTCGGGGGTTAGATCTGCAAAGAAAAAGACGAGGAGGTCAAATACAAGCAGAAGAAGGAACATCCAAAAAATAACTAAGTACCAAGAGTTAAATATTTACATCCAACTATGTTTATATCCTCCAGACATTGGTCTGGGGGATGGGACTTGCACGTGGTACAATCCTCATGAAATACAAGGCAGGGGTGAATTGTCCAGTCGTTAAAGCGCCTCCCCCTCTTTACAGTGACGAGGGGAGATACCCCGTCCTTCTTCCCCGGCATTAGACCCGCCTGAATATAATAGTGATCTGAAGATTCTATCACCGACCAATCAAGGACCCCCACCTCGGTAAATGTCTCCAAACGCTTGATTAAAGCCTGAGTCCACTCATATTGTTGGACTGGGAAGGACGAGGTTGGATCCTTGCAAGGAGATTGGAACTCCCAACCTTGGCGACTCTCAACCCTGATAACGTGGTTATCCCAGCCTGCAACTTTGCTAGACTTGGGGAGAAGCAACTTCGGTTTTGTGGATGCACTCCTAATGACGAGGACCCATCTTTCCTTTACAAATTGGACATTATAGAAATGCCGAAAGGCTCCCATGGTCGGCTCATACCCTAAGCTACGGCAGAGGACAATAAAGCTAACCAAAACCCGGGCACCATTAGCTCCTAGCATGGCGGCATCGCCCTTACATCGTCCAAAAACTCACAGATGAAGGGGTCCAAGGGAAGACGAAGTCCCTGTTGAAACTGTTTGAAGTAGAAATGGACATAATCTTGATTGTAATAAAAGCTCTCCTCCTCCTTCTTCGTCTTAAGCTCAAGCTTGCCCATATAAGTTAATCTGTACTCAGCTTTATCTACCCCGTATTTGGAGTACAGCTTTTCCAGCATGGGATCCCCGGCCCTTGGGGCCCTCTCTTGTCTCTTCCCCGTACCTAGGCCTCCTCTTCCTCGGCCTCCCCTTCTTCGTACCAGGCGGGCATCAGCCTGGGCACCTTCCACAAAGGCATCAACTATGTTGGTGGACGAGGAGGGCTCTCCTTCTCTTCCCGTCATATCTGCATAAGGACGAGGAGACAAAGTTAGTTACCTCGTCGATGGCTGATCTTAGGACGGGGAAGGGAGATTCCCCTCCTCGTCATTTCATAAGGCCGAGGAGGGAGCCTTACCACTCAGACGCTCACGCATTTCACGATCTGAGGCCGGATAAAACAGTTCGATGTGCTCCACTATCTCGGCCCTATTCTCAAGCAACACAATATTACGAGTTGACGAATCAATTCGATCTATTCTTGTGCTATCGGGGTATTGGATGAACATCCGGCACGCCATAACCCCTCAACATCTTTCCTATGTCATCCAAGGTGAGCATCAACCATGGACCTCTCTCCCTCCGATAAACCCTCAGGTTGCCGGTGTGATATCCGTAACGGAATCGGGGGGAATGGTCCCAAGAACGAGCCATTGCTAAGGGGAATCAAAGATTAAAGGGGGAGTTCATTCAATATTCAAAAAAGTTCAACAAAATGCAAAGAAAATCAAAGATTCAAGTGTTTGAGAGTTGACAACAAGAAATGCATCAAGAAAAGCTTCAACCTTCAACAATGACAGTTCATTTTGCTTGGCACATTCAAAATCCTTCCTAAAAACCCTAGAAATCGCAAAGTCATGGACGGATTACACAGAAAAAGAAAGATTTCATACCTGATTGAGAAGAAATGGTCGGAATCGCAACTGCAACAAGCTTGCCGGAAAAAGGAAGCTTCGCCGGAAACTGGGTAAGAAGAAAATCGGAGAATCGTCGGTGAATCTCGCCTTCGTTCTTGCAATATGCTCTCAAATGCTTGGGGTTTGTAAAGAGTGAAATGAGAAGGGTTTAGCTTTTTATAACCCCTTAATCGGGTCAAACCCATGGGTAAAGCTAAAATCCGGGTCTGGCGCCCCCTAAATTAAATGCTGGTTATGATTTCCAAAGTGTGACAAGACATGGGGGGCCCCGTGTAATCATGAGAATGTTAACCGCCAGATAATGAAGAGACGCCGAGAAGACGTGTCAAAACCTGTTCGTATCCCATAAGCCGAGGACGAGATGACTTTCTACTCGTCCTAAGCCGAGCTAGAAAGTCGGGGGCCACTGAACGATATAAACCGAGATACGAGTATGAGCTTGTTCAAGCTGGGCCCAAATGAATTGGGCCATAAACCTAATCCAACACACAAGTATCAGGGCCGAGGAACACTCTCCTCGTAGGACGAGGATCATTCACCTCGTCCTTATATCATCATGTTTGTGCCATCATACTCTGAGATATCATCAGGTGACGAGGAGAGAAAAGTTCTTACCTCGGCATATCCTAAAATACCGAAGAAATAAATTTGTTTACCCCGGCATGTTACCTTGCCGGCCAAGCACCAAATAACAAGGAAGCAGAATCATTCATCTCGGCATACCTGCC
Source organism: Adenophora triphylla var. japonica (assembly GCA_022495995.1). Lineage (NCBI taxonomy): Eukaryota > Viridiplantae > Streptophyta > Magnoliopsida > Asterales > Campanulaceae > Adenophora > Adenophora triphylla. The sequence goes on along the minus strand of JAFEMH010006258.1, from coordinate 100,702 downwards.
AAGGCCGAGATAAAACACTTCTGTTCCTCGGCGTTCCGGCTAGTAGATTATACAGTCCTTATCAAACAAGGATTCTACAGTCATGATCCAATCAGGATTACAATCACCAACATCAATTCAAGGCAAACAATGACTCCTCAACAGATATAATTCTCTTAGGATTATATCTTATCTCTTTACAAGTTCACTTCAACATGGATTCTATCAATCCATTCCTATAAATACAAGCCCCATGGCTCATTATTTGGTACGTTACTTTTTACATTGCAGAAACTCTGTCAATTTGATTTCTCGCATACACACCGTGAACTTACTCTCACGCCGGAGGACCTTTAGCCGGATCCGTCCCGGCTTAGTTTACGTGTTTTCTCTTATTTTCAGGCCTTGCAATCACCGGAGCATTCATCGCTTGGATTCGGGCTGATTTGACGATTTTGGCATCATCACAATTAAATGAAATAATTCTGGTTTTGGTTTCCGTTAATTTAGTGATATACGATCGATCGTAGTGTAGTTAAACGAAACATGCTACGTAAATTGATCTTCATCAAATGAACCACACCTAGGGAAAAGTTGAAAAGATGGGTTCTTCAAACATCTACAAATTGTTACGTAGTTCAATGTCATAAAGTCCGGATCCAATGGTTATAAGGGTACTTTGTATTTGCTTCTTAAATGCCCACCTTTTGAACTACCCCTCAAAAATCAGGAATGGGCACAGCAAAGCAAACACACCATTTTGCTTGAACAGTTGAAACTTTATCAGTTCAATGGAGACTAATAAATTATGCTTAAGAAGCACACTGTTTAACTTCTTCAGTTGATGCAAATTTCATCTCTTCAAACACCAATTCTCATCCTCCCAGAAATGGAAGAAAAATTGAAAGATATTTCACATCCTCCCAAAACATTACCGAAAACACGGAAACCAACAGAATCAGATGCAAATTATACATGTACTAGTACATGCCCGTGTCCAAGGACACAGTTTTTTTTTTTTTTTAAGGGCAAAATGGGAAAAGGACAAATGTATGAGGGTAAAATGGAAATTTCGGCAGATGGAACTGTTCAAAGAAAGAACTGTTCAACCCCACCCTCATTTATACTATAGATATAACATCAAAAATTTCATCAACATTCTTCATTGCTTCCTCAAACCAACAAAAGTTCAAACCAATCATGTGATAGTAAAAGTATATTTGCTAGCAAGGAAAAAAATCAAAGTACATAAAAATGATTTATTTATTTTTTTGGTCAACAAACCCAAGAAGCAGATCTTTTGACTTGGGTCTTCATTTGTCTATCTTCCTCTAGTGAAATCATCCCTATATGAGATGGATCCTCCAGCAACATCTTGGCCACCAAGTAACCTGCAATGGACCATGTCTGGTTTTTACGGGCCTGTTTTCCAACAAAGCGCCCAAGCTTTCCATCGTAATATTCGGGCCACTGGTCTTTCAGTAGACGGGATTCAGAAAGCTCGATGGCCCGTTTAGCAATCTGTGGTCTTCCTGCCTTCACGCACGCTGCAGTGAGGAGCCATAGAAGTACTGCAACCACAGAGTCAAAAGCAAAAGCTCTTGTGATATAACTTAATAAAAGATTTCAGAGACCATAAAGACAGGTGTCATAATATGCATCCATAGTACTGCCTTCGTCACGTAAAGATGTTCCCATTTGACTTTTCAAACAAAGTAGTATATATTTTACTTTCCATTACGACCCCCTAATGAACATGAGAATCACACAAAGGAACACCAATCTTACCCCATCATCCACATCCATTTCACTCAAATTTTGAAAATTAACCATTCAAATGTAGAATGGAACTTTCTTTTTGGGACAAACAAAATGGAAAGTAAGAACATCTTTATGGAACGGAGGTGTACTTATGAAAGTCAAACTTCATTCTTATCAATTGTACTTCTACCAGTCTTTCACTTTAACCATTGTATTTTTCCATTAAAATAAAAAGAGGTGGTCTCCCATGAGAACAAGGGGATCCGTCTCATGTATGAGACGGGTCAACCCATGACCCATGGGGCATGACCCGCCACGTGGCAGCCTCTTATAGGCAAAATTTTTAGGGGATATGAAAAATGCGCTGCCTGTGGGATTCGAACCCACGACCACGTGGTAAAAAACCACACACACTACCAGCTGAGCTAAGACGGCTGTTGATACCAATCCTTGATTATATATATAAGGATCTACCGACATGAAAGAACTCAATTTAGTAACTGAATGTTTGAATTTGTGTTTATGGTATAATTTTTTATTTAAAAAAAAAAAGTAATAATAGGGACACAAAATCTAATGATTTTATAGGTGTTTTTATTTTTGCTTGTTTTTTTAGTTTTTATATTATTTTTTCGGCTTTCAGTGGTTAGAAAAAGTAATAGTTATCATCTCTTAATGTAATAACTGTATACATATAAAGTAACATTGTTCATAAGTAAAATGTAATACCTGTTTTGCAATATCAACTATTACTTAAACAAATGAGAAGTATTACTCAAAATGAAAACAGTTCCTAAAACTATTATTAGTTAAAAAAAAAAAAAATAACACTATTACTTCACAAGTGTAGTACTATTACTTATAGCAATACCAACTATTACTTAAACAAATGAGAAGTATTACTCAAAATGAAAACAGTTCCTAAAACTATTATTAGTTAAAAAAAAAAACAATATTACTTCACAAGTGTAGTACTATTACTTATAGCAATACCAACTATTACTTAAACAAATGAGAAGTATTACTTTTGTTAAACGAAGAAAACATAGGGAAAAATACTATTACTTTTACGTATATATGTATTACTTTAATGTATACAAACTATTACTTTATATGCATTCAATTATTACATTATGTTATAGTAACTATTACTTTTCACTTTTTTTTTTTTTTAATAGTTAAAAAAAAAATAATATTACTTCACAAGTGTAGTACTATTACTTATAGCAATACCAACTATTACTTAAATAAATGAGAAGTATTACTTTTGTCAAACGAAGAAAACATAGGGAAAAATACTATTACTTTTCTGTATATATGTATTACTTTAATGTATACAAACTATTACTTTATATGCATTCAATTATTACATTATGTTATAGTAACTATTACTTTTCATTTTTTTTATTTTTTTTTTTACAGAAATTCATCATCAGAGGAACTTTCCATGATTTAGCACTAAGAAAACAAGTACTTTATGCAAGGAATCTCAAACTCAACAACAACAGAGTAGAAGCAATTTCAATCAGTGAAATTGCAGCAAAAATATGAAGAACAACAAATTCAATTGATGAATTTGCAGGAAATCAAACAACAAATGATATGCAGCAAATGACAAAGATGAAAGCTTCGTCACTTTCTCTCTCTCTCTCTCTCCTTTCTCATTTGGCCGGCGACCATGGGGCCTCCTCCGGCGACCTCTGCCCTCCCCACCTTCAGGCGACGCCTCCCACTCCGACCACCCCACCGACGACGACCCCTCCCCCACTCCTACCTCCCTCTTCCAGATCTATCTTCTCCGACCTCCTCACCTTCCAGATCTATCTTCCCCAACTCCGATCTGTTTGGGAGATGAACTGGGCGGGTTTGGGAGGCGAGAGGTCGCCGGAAATGGGCGGGTTTGGGAGGCGAGAGGTCACCGGAATCTGGGGAGGTAGAATCGCCGGAATCGCGTATAGAGAGAGAGAGAACGAAGCTTTTCTCTGTAAAAAAAAAAAAAAAAAAGACTTTATTTTGAATGAGGTACATTTTTGGGCGGGTCATGGATCCGACCTGTCTCATGGATGAGACGGGTATTCATGTTCTCACATGAGTTTTTGTCAAATAAAAATCATTTTACTTTGGAAAACCTATCATCCCGATACCAAATTCGTACCCTACTCCGTGAATTTGGGACCAGGATGATAGGTTGTCAAAAGTACAGTGGTATTTATTTTAATAAAAAAACACAATGGTTAAATTGAAAGTACCCCAAAGTACAGTGGACAAATCGAACTTAGGCATGTATGAAATTCAAAATCTCAATAGACCATCAACTACATATTCCATTTGCAGGTACTTTAGGCACTAAATGAACGCACACAGTTTCAACTATCATAGTGTTTGAAAGCATGAGAAAAAATGAAGGAGACACACCTGGCCAAGAGCCACCATTATGATAGCTCCATCCGGTATTTTTTGGATCACAGCCAGTAACAATCCTCCATTCATGACCTTCCATGGCAGGATAACAGATCTTTAAAGGCATCTCACCAACAAGTTCTTGCCAACGCGATTCAATAAGATCCATTATTGCAGATGTTTGTTCTGGGGTAGCTAAAGATGATAAAATAGCCACACAGTTCCCCAAGCAAAACCAACGGAAATCCATTTTTGCAGGACTCACATTCCCAATAAAGTAACCCCCACGACATGGCATAAAGTCAAACACCCAGTCAGGAAGAGAGTCGGGATATACATTAAACTTGTTGACTGCAGTGTGAGAATATTCCTCCGTCTTATAACGGTATATGTCATTGAGCTGCTTTATGTCAAGCCAGAAGTAACTGCGCATGTGAAAGCTCAAAGCATGGAGACGTTTCTGTATTCCATCAATACATTCTGCATTCTCTTCGTCGGGCTTAAGTAGAAGCAATGCACATCTTAAGGCCATAAAAAACAGTGCTTGTATTTCTATTGGATACCCATAAACACCCTGAAAACGTAAAAGAAAACCAACGTTAGAACTATGTGTGTGTGTGATCAGTGGCGGAGCCAGAAATTAAGTGAAGGGGGGGCAAGAAATTTTGGAGTGAAGGAATGATGTATGGGGGTTCGGGGGCAGCGCCCCTGAAAAAAAATTTGGTGTATTTTTTCATACCGAATACAATTTTAGACATAGTAAATTATCTGCTTTAATGGTGCCAATAATTCATTCATTGATATCTTATACAATTCGACACACATATAACATAATTTCACATATCAAAAAGTTCAACATGTATATTTATTTAACGTCTACAAATCACATCTATTAATCTATTAAAAGAAAAATTATAAATATAGAACATTTTTTTTCAAAATATACTTCCTCCGTCCCACTAAAAGTTAAATTCTTTATCAAATGTCTCATTAAAAATTACACTTTTCTACCAATTATCTCTCTCATACCTCACTCTTTATACTCACAACCAAATTACATTTAATCTTTTTGTTTAAAATAAAAATAAAATTGTTAGTGAGACGGAGGAAGTACACCTACATTTAATCTTTGTGTTTAAAATAAAAATATAATTTTAATGAGACGGAGAAAGTATAGTCACAATATATATAATTTTTTTTTTTTTAAAAGAAAATTGAATTACATAAGTACCAAAAAAAAAAAAAAAACACAAAAAAAAATTGTCAAGGAGGGGCAGTGGCCCCCCCTTGCCCCTTCAAACCTCCGCCCATGTGTGTGATTGTGTTTTTGATAGCATTTACACCTAGAAATTATATGGCTGAGAAAGAAAGCTTTCTTCTCTCCCATTTTGTATCTGCTTATCTTTAAGAAGATACTCTCCTCTGTTTCACTTGCCTACATCTATTTCAGCTCAATGATAAACTAAGGAATGGATGAATTGATTATCAAAAACAACTTCGATTATACTCCCTCCATCCGATACAGATGTTCCCATTTACTATTCAACAACTTAGTGATATAAGTATATTTCTTTCCATCACTTTCCCCTAATGAACATAAGAATCACACAAAAGACTACTAATTTTACTTCATTATCCACATCAAGTTCACTCAAATTTTGGAACTTCACTTATTTTAACCATTCAAATATAGACATAAGACTTTCTTTTTGGTACAAACAATAATGGAAAGTGGGAACATATTTATCGGACGGAGGGAGTATCATGTAAAGGTCAAGATCAATCATAGTTATATTATAGAGTAAAAAGAGGCAACATCTCAAGATACTTACCATTCTACGATCAATCATACAACATCCATCAGCACAAAGCAAGGTTGGGAATGTATCAAACCCTTCGGAGAGACACAATGTCAAAATAAGTCTTATACCCCTTTGGCATTCAGACAACTCAGCCAAAGTCGAGTCCCCTGTGGACTTTGTATAGGCACGAAGCAATATAATCCACCAGAAACCAGAATCAACAGGAGCCACTCTTCCTATAGCACTTGCACCAAAATCTGCAACTATAGTCTCTGTGTTTCTAACAGGGTCATGGAGTACTTTAAAACTTGCTGGCATTACACCCTCTCCTAACTTAAAGTTGTCTACTTTCTTCTCCCATGATTGGAGGCGGAGTGTTTTCAGAAGGAAGTTCTTAACTATTTCTGGTTCCCCATTCATCAAGAACGCCAAGGCACTTGGGATGAAGTCTCTCAGAAAAACCTGCCATAAAATCATTCATTACAGATTTAGTTTTGCATAGTTCCTCTATCCCATAAAGACAGTCCCACTCTTTTAGTGGTTGATTTGATTGAATTTTTACTAAAGATTTAGGAAGAACAAATTATCCAAATGAACTTCTAAAACTTGTTATTGATACACCATTAAAAGTACTACCAATAATAATGTTTAATTTTTCGTTTGGATAATTAACCTTTCTTAAATCTTTTAGTCAAAGTTCAATCAAATCAACCACTAAAAAAGTGGGACTATTTTTATGGGACAGATGGAGTATGATTCAACTTAGTGAGAAAAGAAAAGAGTCCCCATTCACATTTCTGTCAAAAGCACTATTTATTAAGAACTTGCTTTTACCTTGTGGGGAGATAGTGAAGTGTGTGTGCGTGTGCGTGTGCGCGTGAAAGAGAGAGAGGGAGGGGGGAGAAACATGCTTCAAGTATGAAAATATTATGAGAAACTATAATAAAAATAATCTACAAGGGTACTAAACATCTATTTACACAGTAAAGAGGGTCATATTGAATAAAAATGACGTTTTTTTTTTTGAGGCTGTGTGTTTGAAAGTATTTTACATATGCTTATATAAATAATCATTTATTAAAACATTAGCCATGTGTGCATCCCCCATTGATTGTCATAATAGCCAAGAGATTTACGTGGTGGTCTAGTAATGACAGTAAACGATGCTAATTTAAAATTAAATAACAATTACAGTATTAAAAAAGGTTTACATTCATTATTAGCAAAATCAAAATTATGAAGTAGATAAACGAAATTCACCTGATCATAGTTAAGCTCATCGGAAGAATTGTCCAAAGCAGCAATAGTCCCAACCGGCTGTTCACGGAAGAAAACCATTGACCGCCTCAAGGAATCCCATGCTTCTCCTACAATTGGATGTGGCTCAAAGTAACTGCTTCGAGGAGTGCCAGTCCATCTCCCTGGAGAATATATACTCTCAAGATGCTCAAATACGCGAGAATTATTCTGATCAGGATTTTTATAAAGATTACGTGGCGGTGAGAGAGACATCTCACTGAAGGACCTCTCATCAAAGGATCTTTTCCTCTCAATATTCACAGGACGAGGGGGTTTCTCCAATAACCTGGAAAAATCGGACTCGTCTATCTCAAAGATTGAGGATGTTGACTCTGTATGTTTCATTGGTCCGTTCGGAGGCGTGTCCACCGATTTGATTGGAGACATTTTTTGAGAATACTTTAGATGATTTTAAGGTAGGTTATAGATACAGCTGATGGTTTCAAATACCTGCATTTCATCAAGAAAAACAAATGAACAAAACAGGTTTAAAAACATAGACTATGCAACTTGGTTGTCTTATACAAAAAGTCAACTTAAAACTGTTTATGACAATGTATTTGAAGGTTTTAGGTTTACTCTGTACATGTAAATTTCCCTCAAGTCAACTACCTCAACCAATCCAGTTATTATATGGATCAATGAACATCTAAAACATAAATTACACAACAAAATTGGATCTTTAATTCCAAAAAATATAGAGATCAAGCATGGTTAAGGATGACGCACTTTTAAATTTCAAGGGCATTTAAATCTATATCACCTTCAAACTATACGAAGAACAGGGAGAACCCGAGAACAGTTCTTATTCTGCATCTAAATCAAAGGATGATTTTGATTATTATTTAAGGTCTCCAGAGCATATCTTCAAACAGAAGAAGCCTTTCAAGTTAATACTATCACAATATAACATAGTCAACCAACCCCCACAAATTTAGGTAAAACCGACAAAATGTTTTCACAAGTCATCAAAATAAAGCATAATGTGCTTCCAAAGCAAATTTCCATTAAAGCACCAAACTTTAGACCTTATATAAGCATCCAAACAGGAAAGATACTAATTAATCAAAAAGCCAATCAGGAAAGCTCATAACAAATACTACTCCGTCGTATCAAACGAAGAAAAACAACTAATTTTCCTCTCAACTGTAACAAAATGCCCAGAAACTATCTAAACCATTACATAACAGATTTAAATTCCCTCAAAAAGTCAAATGAACGAAAAAGCAAATCTTTTTCCCCAAATACCAAATAATACCCAGGAATTACTCATTGTATGATACATAGAACAAATTAAGACCCTTAACTAAAGCAAATAAGCCCAAACAAAAAGAAAATCAAATATTTCTTTGCAGATGCCACATAATGTCCAGAAATTAAATACTTACATAAAACCCAGAATCAATCAAGCTTATTCAGTAAGCCAAATAAGCAAAAAGCACAAATCTTTCTTTCTAGGCACCACATACTTCATCAATGGCAATAAATTAACAAAAAAATTAATTATACCCAGATGAAAATCAAGATTCTTCACTAACCCAAACATAAATCACACACACAAAGAGATTCACAAAGTTAAAACAGAAATAATTTGAACCCAAAAGATGGGAAACTGAGAAAATGAGTTGCAAACCTGAGGATGTTGATGGGGGGTGTGGAATGGATAAAACCTAGAAGATCAAGAGGAAGGGTTGAATATATTGAAAAGAGAGAAGGCCTTGATGCCAAACAAAACTCTCTATATATACATAGTTGTTGTTGTTGTTGTTGGGTTGCCAAGCTGGCAAGCTGTAAAAGCAACCGGATAAAGACAGTCAAAGAATAATTTAGGTTAGTTTTAAATATGCTAATTAAGATTTATTCTTTTTTTTTGGTATTAAGTTATTAACTTCAATTAATTTTAAAGAATAATTTAGGTTAGTTTTAAATATGCTAATTAAAATTTAAAATTTGTTATTGATAAAAAATATTATCAATAATAAGTTTTAAATTTTCATTAAGATAGTTCCAACTAGCTTAAATTATTGTTCAAAGTTGATTCAATGTAGCAATAAAAAAAGGGGAGCTAACTTTTCGTTATTGAGGGTGTAATAAAATTTGAGCAAGTTTTGGGAGAAACTAGTTTCTTCATAAATTATAAAAAGTCCACTTTTTTTCTACTTGCAAGTAGTTAGCGAATATTTAGGAACAGTTTATAAAACAGGACTTTCTATAACTTAAGGAGAAACTAGTTTCCCCCAAAATCTTGTGATAAAATTTTCTACTCGCTTTATCTCTAAATGTGTTAGAGAAAAATTTCAAATTTGCTATTGATCAAAGATAAAATTTGGAAAAAAAATTGGCATGCATTTAAGGACAGAGAAAGTAGATAATAGCAAAACAAAAAGTATTTTGGAACAAAATTTATCTCTTTCAACAGCAAGTATTTGAGACGGAGGGAGTAAAAAATTACTATTAATCAAGAATAAATTAAAAAAAAAATCATTCAATTTTGGAAAATTGAGACGGAGGACGTATTATCAATTAAAAATTATTGATTCCATTATAATAAATATATTTTCACATCAAATAATAATGCAGTTCTTCAAAAAAAAAAAATCTTAGAAATTTCATATATCTATGATAAAATAATTTTTGATTTATGTTTATGAGATAACAATAACTTTTTATTCAAAAAATGTAGGATATTAGTATTGTGACTTGAGAATGAACCTATTTATTGACATATTGATCATTATTAAAGACCAAATAATAAGAATAATAATTTCCTCAAATGAATGGTTCGGTGGTAAATTCAAGTCTCACCCTCAATTCAATGAATGTTAGAGTTTGAATTCTCTTTCCGCCTCCTGACTTGACTTGGGATATTGTCAAAAAAAAAATTAAAAATATAAAAATGAAAAATATAAACAAAAATTATCTTTGAAAAAAATAAATTTTGCATAGCAAACGGTTCAAAAGAAAATACGTTTTAAAAAGGAGTAAAATTATGGGTTTAAGACAGCAAATAGTGACCGGCACGTAGGATATCTCGGGAGATCCGATGACTTGTTTGGAAAAATCTCCGACCAACTTGTCATATTTTAACTTAACGTTTAGAAATCTTTCCAAAAAAAAAACTTAGCGTTTGGAAAAAAGAAACTCTGAAATAATTATTTTTAGTTAAAAAAATATTGAAATGTAATGATAAAGATTAGAAATATTATTTTTATCTATTATTTTGCAAATTCTTAAAAAAAAAAAACTATTATTTTGCAGATTTATAATGAAACATTAAAAAAATTGTAACAAAAATTTATAGAGTTAAAATATGAAAGAGTAAGTTTTTAGGAAACATGTTGTTTCCTATTACGAATCAAATTAGTATTTTTGATAAGTTGATTTTGTGACTTTCATGAAAAGATTTATATTGTCCTATTATGAAAAGGACATTGTCAATATTGTAAATATCTTTTATTTATGTACATAGATTTATATTATGACTAACCTACTAATAAAATCTCTTTCCTTGTGAGTGCGCTTTATGTTTTCTTGTAGAAATTGAAAACTCACATATGGAAGGTTTTGGATTCGTGAAGATCTTCTCAAGGTGACTATAAATACAAGTGTTCAGCACAAAGAAAAGACACGATTTTGAGAGAATTATTTTGAAGACAAATACTTTTGTACTTCACGATTCTATATTATCATTTAGGTTGTGAGTGAAAGTTGTGTCTTACATCTGAACTCACATCTTGGTTTTAATCAAGTTCTTTGTTTTACTTCTGATTAGAATAGGATCTACTTGGGAAAGGGAGACTGTTCTTATCATAGAAGGTAATTAGAACTTGTTTAGTGTTTTAATATTTTCGTTTTCACTTATTTGTGTTTTTGTAAAGTAACACAGTTTTAATAGTGAAAAGCTTTTTTGGCGTAAGCCTTGTTTGCTGGGATCAAAACCAGTAAACGTTTATAATTCTTGTGTTTTATTATTTTATTCCGCTGCTTAATTGTGGATGTGTGGACAGTTGTATCTCACATCTGTACTCACATCCGTGATCTGTTGAGTTGACTAGGTTTCCTAGCTACACGAAACTTTCAAAGTATTTAAATAAATATTTATTTTAGTATAAAATTTTCTAAAAATTATACTCTCTTTCTTCCAATTTAAATTTCTTATTTTTTTTAATATGTGACAATTTAAGGTCTTAATTTTCTTTATTCGATAATTGAAAAATTATAAATAATGTTTGAACACTTATAAATTCTAGAATTACAAAAAAAAAAAAAAAAAAAAAAAAAAATGTTACTTACTTAACCTACTTATCACCCACTTGTTTTATAAATAATGTTGATGAACCCTTTTGTGCGAGCCCGAGATTGCCATATACGAACCAGTCAACTGAACCGGCTCAAACATGATAAAGACTCAGGCTGCGGCCCACTCAAGACCGTGGACACTCACGTTCATGATCCTAGCTCGACCTGCAGTCTCCCAAGACTCCTGATTCCCCTCCAGACTCCCATTTCCACTTTATGGATAGCGCTTCGTACTATGTCCGACAACAACCGACAGCTCTGTCATTATCCATTTAATGCTAGCACACGCGCCTATCAGCGCGTTATGCTGCCAAATCAGCAGCCAATTGCTCCCTTACAGTTCGTTCTTGACCAACAACCACTATTTTTACAGCATACTTCCTTTGTACTAATCAATCAGAGCGTGCCACGTGACCTAGAAAAGGCAAATATACTCAACGGTTAACATCTTTTACAATATGTCTCTCTCAACACTATAAGTACCTCACTTAGCTCCCAAAGAGGAAGGTACGTTCTAACCTTAACACACACACACACACACCACACCAAGGCATTACAAGTCTTGTGCTCAGTTTTTATCTTCCTCATAAATCTTATTCTCACACTTGAGGGTGTGAGTCGGAATCAAACTCGACTTGATCTTTAACGGTGTTTCTTGGTTGTGTTCTTAGGTTCGGATTATCAAAGCCAGATTCTCCTTACGAGGCCCAAAAGTCTTGGCGTCATCAAATGTATTGAATAATTATTTCTCAACTTATTATCAAGGTTTTAAAAATCGTGAGGCGTCGAACCCGGGCCTATCGCCTATAGTGCCTAGTTGAGGCCTAGGTGAGTAACATGCGGGGTCGAGAATTAGGCATAATATATAACTTTATGATGAAACATAGCTGAAAATGTCACAAGAACATGCAAATAAATAATTTAAATATAAATAGTAATAAATTTAATGCACTTTCAATAGAAAATGCTAAAATTAAAATTAATTTGTAGCCAGGGATTAGACGAATTTGAAATTAATTGCGACATTTTGATTCAAATTTAATGTAGATTTTATTGTATTATCTGGCCTAGGCGATTTTCAAGTTAATTGTGTCGTTTTATGTGCGCCTATCATCTAGGCGTGGCCTAAACGACGCCTAGGCGAACGACTTTAAGAACGCTGCTTATTACTATTAACAACCCATTTCACATTAATTGTTTAATAACGTTCAGAATTAATAGGTTCAATTTATTGTAAAATACTATTATACATGAATTTATTTAAGGAAAATTTGCAGTATATACGTATGTAAAAACAAAAACCAGATTTAAGAAGAATTCAAATTCTATCCGGTAAAATGATTTGTAATCATCTGCTAATATAGATGTATTTAACGAAATTTGAGACTGCGAACAATGAATGTAGATATTTATGAATGAAGAAACAAAAGATGATAAAATTCTTTGAAACAAGCGTTGTTTAACCATTTTTTAATGATATTTCTAAATGAAAATACATATGTTGATGATTTGAGAAGATATATACATATAAGCATGAGTATAGTTGATGGATTAGTCGTAAAATCTTGGTCTTGGGTTTCAAAAGCGACAGGAAAGATTGAGGATTAAATGGAAATTTAGATTTCGGGTTTGGGAGAAGGTTCATATTTATATGATGGGTTTAGGGTTGGATCAGATTATTTTCGGGTGGGTTTTATTAATTAGCAGCCCAGCCCGTTAAGAAATTAACTGGGTTCATTATATTAGTCTATCGTAAAAAGAATTACTCGTATTTTATTGGGTTATTCTCTTTTGGGTAAAAACTTATTTAAAAGGCAAATAAAATTTTATTTTTAGATCTGAAAATAAATAGAATATTTATATTAATGGTTTATTTTCTTGACTTAAGAAGTTGATAGAAAATAGAAGGAAAAATAATTAAAAAAGGAAGATGAAATTATTTTAGTGATATGGTATCACCTATATTTCAAAATGAATGATATTATAATTTCAAAATAAATGATCTTGTATAAGTGTCTTCAAAATTATATTTTTTAAAATTATTATTAATTCTTATAAGATTTTTTAAAATTTAATAATTGTATAGTATACTCCCTCTGATTTGAAATATTTGTCACTTTTAAATTTTTTACAAGTTTTAAGAAACATAGTTATTATACCAATTTCATGATTAAAATACCAATATTCTCATTATTTATTATTTCTCCTTCATTAATTTCAACAATAACCAATTAATAAAATGGAAAAAATTTCAATACCATTATATATTTTTGTTGAATATATTTAATTTAAAAAATAATTTTATAAATTATCATTTATGCTAATAGTAACTATTTTAATTTAGTTTATGTTATTTGTCTAAATTTTTAGACCGTGCGTTTAACGCACGGGTGTTAGACTAGTTACTATTAACAACCCATTTCACATTAATTGTTTAATAACGTTCAGAATTAAAGTAAATACCTTAAACCACCGGTGGGTGGTATGGATATCACCATTAAAACGGGCGGAATAAGAAATGTAAAAATATACCCATTGAAAGGGATATATAATTATATAGGGTTGTTGTAGTTGTTGAAAGTAAACCCAGATAAGCGGACTTTGTAATAGGGTGTGGGTAGTATATAATAAGACAAAGAGGCGGTCTCATGTGAGACGGGTCATGATCCGTCTCATGCATGAGACGGATCGACCCATGATTCATGGGGCATGACCCGCCACGTGGCAGCCTTTTATAGGTCAATTTTTTTTTATTTCTTTTTTTAATTTTTTTTTTTCTGAGAAAAAGTAATAGTTACCATCTCTTAAAGTAATAGTTTGTATACATTAAAGTAATAGTTTGTATACATTAAAGTAATACATATATACAGAAAAGTAATAGTGTTTTTCCCTAAGTTTTCTATGTATTACTTTAAGTAATATTTTTTCCCTAACTCATGTATATGAATGTAATAGTTTATACAAGTAAATGTAACACTTTGATAGATGAAATTGTAACATATTTCTATAGATAATGTAATACTTTTACATGAAAACATATATACCTATACATATGTGTTACAATTATGTACAAATACTATTATATATAAATAACACGTTTGTTACATTTTAGTTATAATAAGTATTACTTTTGCCAAACGAAGAAAACATAGGAAAAAACATTATTACTTTTCTGTATATATGTATTACTTTAATGTATACAAACTATTACTTTAATGTATACAAACTATTACTTTATGTGGGCTGAAAGATTGGGGGCAAGAGCGAATGTGGGCTGATTCAGAACAGGCGGCCGCCCATTCCAGGCAGGCGGCCGCCCATATGCAAAAAGTTTGGGCGGAGGCGTGGATTGGCTTTGTTGGGCGAGTGATGGGTCAGGATCCGACCCGTCTCATGGATGAGACGAGTTTTCATGTTCTCACCCAAGTTTTTGTCTAAGACAAATGGGTAGATGACGACAAATTGGGGATCCGGAGATACGAATCTTTTGCTTAAGAATGGATTTTCTGCAAATCTTGGACATTTCCATTTTATGGAAATAAAATTAAGGTTACCTTTCACACCCTAATTTAAATAACTTATACTTTTATCTCATAATAAATACATATGTCAACTAATTTAAATTTTAATTAATATTTAATGATAAATTATTTATCTTCATAAGAATATAAAAATAATTGTTAATAGTGTTTATATTAATATAACAATGATGATGCAATAATCGTTTCAAATCAGTCTAAGTCCAGTAATAGATTGATATCTAGCAACTAGGACCTGAAAACACGTAAAAACAATTAATCGGGTTGGTATCCGGCTAATACCATTTGTTGTGATGATGATATATATAGTTATGAAATTATATAAACTGTGATCAGGAAGTAACATAATCTCAAAATAAACGAGATGTCATTACCTTTTTCCGTTGAATATGGTATGGTATATATAGTGTTGTTAGGTGATGTTTACGAATTTCATAAATCACGGAGATAACGTTGTCGTAACTGCCAACGACAATGTAGAAGGCGGAGGTTGCCAATTTACCGAGTTCGACCTGAATTCGTATCTTCATTAAAAGCAACAAAAATTTGTTTCCTAAAATATTCAAATTTTTTTAATTTTTAATTTTTCATATGAATTTATTTTTTTGAAATGTATATGTATGTTTACCGTTTTATCCTTATTATGAATTGAAATATTGTATAATTAATTATTTGGAATTAGTGAATTATTGTAGGGATATTATTATCCACATTGTTTCAGAGGCTCATATTAGGTCTGATTAACAAAAGATAAATAAATGTCATTTAGATTTGAACAAAAAATAAACAGGCCCAATGTTTTTATGTTTGATTCAGTTCGACATTCACACCCAATTAAATAATGAATTCAAAAAACAAATAGCATAAAGGCCCCTATAATTTCTCCGTTGTGCAGATAACCTCTTTCTTCCGCTTATATAATTAGGCAATGTTCTAAAAGATCCCGTCTAAGGGCGCTTAGGCGCTAGGCCCCTCTCCAACGCCTAATTTTTAGCCTCGCCTAGGTCCCGACTAATTCCCGCCTAGGCGCTAGACCCGACTCCACCGCCTAACATCCGCAAAGCGATTTTTAGAACCTTATAATTAGACACATAAACTCATTGTTCTTTAAATATGTTGCAAACATTTAAAATAATGCATAAAACTCTATGCTATATCTCCATTATTTGGTTCAAGTTTGTCATACTATAAAGATTTATTAGTTGAAGTATAGTTTCTATAATAAAATACAAGGTCAAAAAACTTCCTCTTATCTATCATATAAGTGGTGATTCAGATTTAAAGTTATAAAAGTGATCCAACGACTGAAATTAAACACTCTCCTATTTTCTTTTTTAACATTCCTTTTCCATTTTCTCCTATTTTATTGGTTCACTCTTTTATTTTTTTTTTTATGAGAGAAAGACGATTTCATCATTTCTTTAATTTATGTATTGTCACCGTGCCAGTAACACGGGTAAGAGAATACTAATCTCACTACAAAATCAAGCGTGTACCACATAAACTGCTAATTTAGATGATAATAACTGATTTTCACAATATTTTAAAATATAGGTTTTGTGTATTTTTTCCATAAACGTTTCAACTAATATTTAGGTGGCCTATATTGGTCAGTTGAGCTGGTCAAAATGCTATTTTAAGATAACCAAGGGTGCCAAATATGTGGCTTCGAGTCAGCAATGACCGACTTTCCAAACACATTGTGCTCAACTAATTTTGCTTACATCTACATCTGATTATCACTGAATTTGTAACATACGGAGACAATCAATATTGATAATGATATTTTTAAAGGTGATTGTAATACATTTTAAAAAATAAATAATTATTTTTGGAGATGGTTTAGATATAGAAATAATAATTTTGAGACGGCAAGAATAATATTTCAACATGCACGTATATAACGTGCATATAAAGGTGGGTAATATGGTAAGAATACTTGCATACAATATGTATGTTAGTATATATTTTATTAAAATATTTATAGAGTTCAAATATATATATATATATATATATATATATATATATATATATATATATATATATATATATATATATATATATATATATATATATATATAAGAAGATAATTATTTTGTTAACATGAGTAAATTCTAGAAGTAATTAGAAATGTATATGTATCAGGAGAATTTGAAATGAAAAGTCTTTATTCAATGGCTAGAACATGAATCTAACTATCTAAGCTATTACCAGGCCCGTCCGGGAAATTATAGGGGCCCTGTGCGAAATGTGAAAATTGGGCCCTAATATTTTTTTAAAAAAACACAATAACTATAAAATATATATAAGTACTTTCATATAAAGATAAAGGTTTTATAAAATCAAGCACTAAAATTCAAAAATAATTTATTAGATTGATCATAACTTAAATATTTTATTTAAAAAGTGACATTCTTCGAGCGCTCTTTGAAGCAAAATCATCAATCAAATCTTCATACTCTATACTTTCTAAGAGCTCATTTTCAATCGCTATCATCGCTAATCCATTAAGTCTCTCTTGTAACATTGTAGAACGCATATAAGACTTCAACAATTTCAATTTTGAAAAGCTTCTTTCTGCAGATGCAACAGTTACAGGAATAGTCAACAAAATTCTATAAGCAATAGATACATTAGGAAAACAATCCATGCCTTTCAAAAACTTCAAAATATCAATACCTCCAACTATATTTTCGGATAAAACCTCCCTAAGCAACTTCAGTTCCACACATGATTCATTTCCATCAATATCAGATAACTCATTATGTTTAAGTGCATTTTCAAATTGATTGCAATAATTTTTCAAACTCATATCATCTAATGACTTAAACTTGTTAAAAGTAAACAAGAAACCAAAAATACTTTCATAATTTTTAAATTGCTCAAATCTTCTATTAAGAGAACTAATTTCAACAAGAATATCATCAATAATTTCAACATCCATATTGTTCTCAATAGGCGCATCATCATTATTATCATTCTCAATGAGCACATCACCTAAATTATCATTCTCAATAGGCACATTATCACTACTATCATGTTCTATGTGCACACTAGCTTCATTAGGCATATTCGCATCAATAAGCACATTATCAACATTTTGATTTTCAAGTGAAATATGTGGTTCTTTTATGATAAACCTATTAAGTGCTCCTTTTTGAGATTCATTCAATTTTTGAATTCTTTTCTGTTTCTTACGCTTTTCATGACCAGGAAGATATTTTTTAATTTTTTGAGGCATTATTAAAAATATCACTGAAAACTTATAACACTTTTACTAATAAAAAAAAATTAAAATGCAATGGATTGAAGAAACCTGAAAGTGCAATTTAACCCAATAAAAATCTTCTTGATGACATCTATATTAACTCTACAGAAGAAACAACAACAATTCAGCAAACAAAAGTTGATATTAATAATTAAATCAAGATGAAAGTTTCATTTTTTTATCTTAAAAAAAAAGCTAAAATCTAATTAAAATTTTATTATTTTATCAACAACAGAAACCTTAGACAATTTGTCCTTTTATCAACAAAAAAATTACACCTGTAAGCAGTAAGTTTGCCCTTCTAATTTTATCAATTATCAACAAATAAATCCATCCCCACTCTTAGTCTTTCTCACTTATCAGTTAGTTTCTGTCTTTCTCTTTCCCTCTGACCCTCTCCATGGACCATAATAATTCAGTTCTCCGTCTCCGGTCTCCCCCAAATCCCAAATTTAACAAACAGTCTCCCCCAAATCCCAAATTTAACAAACAGTAAAGAACCCCCAAAATCGAAAATACCTTCATGGATGAAGATGAAGAAGACGCCGTTTGCTAAAACAGTGAAACCAAAGCTTTTATCAGCGACGGCGTCGGACGGAACAAGAACAACATCAGAACATCTTCTCAGGCGCTTATTTTGTTTGGGATGAAAAATTAAGAGGTATTTCACGATTTCCCTTTCTCGCTTTCAATTAAATTATAAAAGAAATTTTCTTTTTTACCGTTGCAATCAGTCAATTGGCGAAAGCGAGGAGTCGGAGTGATTGTCGCTTGATTTTCCGTTTTCTCCGTCATCTCCTAAAACAATTTATAATTTTTTATTTTTTAATGTGATTGTCGCTTGATTTTCCGTTTTCGCCATCATCTCCTAAAACAATTTATAAAAGATTTTTTTTTATGAAAGATATATACCTAATGAGCCAATATAAAATGGGGGCCCTCTCAGATTTGGGGCCCTGCGCGGAAGAGCCTAATATTCCTTGTCAAAGCCGGGTCTGGCTATAACAATTTGTTATCATTAGTGACTTTTATTAAAAAAAAAACGTAAAATTGAGAAGTTGAAGCATTAGCAATTCAAAAGTCATAAAAAATATCAATTAGTAAAGTAACCACAATTGTCAAATTCTCACACAACACCCCTTTTTTTCTCTCTCTCCCTTTCTCTTTCTCTCTCATCTCCTCTATTTTTGTCAAATTGGAAGACATTAGCAATTTAAAAGTCACAAAAATTTATCAAATAGTAAAGTAACCACAATTGTCAAATTCTCACACAACACCCCATTCTCTCTCTCTCTCTCTCTCTCTCTCTCTCTCTCTCTCTCTCTCTCTCTCTCTCTCTCTCTCTCTCTCTCTCTCTCTCTCATCTCATCTCATCTCTTTTTGTCAAATTGGAAGACATGACCATTTTTTACTTGATTGACATTGCCTATTATCATGCTTCAAGTAAGCTAACTTTATTCATTCTTTTTTATATTTAATCTTTCATTTCTAATTATTAATTTCTAATTATTTTTCATTCTCTTAATTCAAATTTGATTTCTATGGTTCTATTTAATTTACTTCTCTTTTGTTTATTATTATATCTTTTTTTGTTGTTTTATCTTGATACAATTTATAAATTTATTATCGTATTTTCTTTAAATTAAGATTTGACTTTTATTTTATTTTTTTGCTTTGTTTATATATTTTATTTGATATTAATTTTACTTTCAATCCCTATTTTCTTCTATCAACTTTTATATTTGGTTTGATTTTATTTATTTGTTTTTTCTATTTTAATTAATTTTGATATTCATTTTTCCATTCAGATTTTTACTTTTGGATCTTTATCAATTTTCTTCGATTAAATTTTTATAATGCTTTTTTTAATCGTATTTTTGTACATTTAAGTTATTACTATGGGCTATTTGATTTCTTTAGCGAATACTTCTATTTCCATTGTTTTTATTTATTTTGATAAATATTTGATATTTTATGCCCATTTATTTCTTACTTTGTATATGTCGTCTGTGTTAATATTGTTTATAGTTTGAGTTTTTGTTTTCGATAGCCAATTTTATAAGGGTTTTTTTTATTTCTTTCTTTTTTCTATTTTAAATGCTTCTTTTTCATTGTTTTTTCTTTTGATTAAGATTTAAATTTTCATTATTTTCTAGCTACGTTGTCTTTTGCTTACGTCTTTTGATTTATTTATTTTTTATATTTATATTACCTTATTATTAGGATATGTTTTTTGTGTTATTTTTAATTTATTTACATTCTTTATATTTATTTTTATATTTCATTTTTTTAATTTTTTTAATTGTTTTTATCTATTTTGATCAAGTTTGTGAATAGTTTTTTTGTCATTTTTTTAATTAAAATTAAATTTTTAATTTTCGTATTTGTTATTACACTTAGTTTTCCTTTGTTTTTATCATGATATTTTGACAAATTATCATATAATTTTTAATTTCTTCATTGATTAATTTTATTTTGAGTAAGATTATGAATGCTACTTTTCAATTATTTCTCTTTTAAAAATATAAATATGCTAAACATAAATAAAACTAATAGGTTATAGACTTGGCCCGTTATAATCAAATTTGCTTTCTTACTATTTGAAAAACCAAATACGTGGTGTCTAGTCAGCATAATCTAGTCTAATAGTGTAGAGAGTGTCTTTCCATATTATTTAGTGCGAATGACATTTTGTGGCCCATTGGCCACATTCTATCGCTAATTATAAATAACCCTTTCTAAAAGTGATTACAAGCTTATTTTTTGTTTTTGTTTTTTGGGTAGAATACTTTACAACTTACAAGCTTGTATAGCTAGGGACTAAAGGAATACTCATAGAGACTTGGGAGGACGGCAACCTTCCCCTTCGTGATCCATGCCCTTTCTTTTGTATGATTTACGTCGGAATTCACGTGAGATGGCATGAATCTTTTTGGATTTTTCTGGTTAATATAAAATTATGTTTATTTAACTTATAATACAAGCTAAGGTAAAATACAAGCAAATTTGTCAGCATTTTCGTACTTGCCTACATTTATTTATATGGTTCTCTCCCCCCCCCTCAAAAGTCCCCCAAACCAAACGTGACAACATATATTTTTGTTCGTTCGTCGGATTCACATGTGAGAACGATATTATTAATATGGAGAATCACAGATTACAGATCTAGATCATGTACACGATTGCTTGATTACAAACACAAATGTCAAATGTGTACCTTAATTTAGAGAAACTGATAAGACAAAATTGAATTGATACAAAAAAGGTAGCTAGAAAATCCATAAAACTCAAATAAATAACTAACTTGTATCTTAACATTATTGATCTCTATCATTTTTTTTAAAAAAACCTAAGAAATAAAATAGGAGGTATTTATACTACTTAACCGTAGACAGCAAGGTTACAAAACCTTGAAGGGCCGAGGCCCAAAACTGGCTGAAACACGGAAAATATATATCATCTTTAGGAATTAATGTTAGGCCCAAGAGAAATCTCTCATATTTAAATTTATTTTTGAGAAAATAATTATATATTTTATTTTAAACAAATTAAAATATTTGAGCATGTAGCATGCAACTGTTTGCGTGAGGTCATTTAAAATGTGCATATTTGGGTAAGGCATCAATTATTGATGTGAAAATGACATTGACATTGTCACATTGCACAAACCTTGATTTGTAAAGGGTGGGCCTAGTCAAGTTCCGAACAAATTCTAATTGGGTGGGCCGGCAACTAAGAGATGATTCGAGTCAAGTGGGCCTAAGTTATTTGGGGCTGACACCCAGATCAAATAGGATCAGGATCCGCTCCACTAAAGACTCCATACTCACAATAGGCTCCGACCCGATCAAATAGGATCAGGATCCGCTCCCCCGCACTAGGTTTAAAACCCAGATACAAATGACCGTTGTGTCATATTTCCGAAAAAACGGTCACAATATCTCTCTCATCTCTTCTCAATCTCTCAAACTTCTTGATATCATCTGCAACAATGTGAACACCCAAAGCCTCAAAGGCATCGACTGATCGATTAGCATGGCAAAAGATTTTCAAAGCTCTTGTTCAAATGACACAAACCCAACAAGCACAGCTCGAATCTTTAGCCAAAGAGCGAAAATTCCTTGAAAAAAGAATCAAGTTGCAACATGAACGATGGGTTTCGGATGTTAAACTGTTCCAAGATCGAATCTCACAGGTAAATTCCCTCAATTTTGCGGATTTTGGTTACTAGTTTTGGGTTTGCATTTAGACTACCCACAATGGTAGTATGAAATGGGAATGAAATCCCATTTCATTCAGGTTAGCCAGTGCAGTGGTAGAATGAAACCCAGTTGACTGAAAGGGTGGAATGAAAAGTTTCAACCGGGTTGAAACATCATTTTCCCTTTTTTTTTTTTTTTTTTTTTGAATTTCCATGTGTAAGACTCCCATTGGTTTTTTGAAAAAATATTTATCCCAAATCTTTGAGCTTAATTATCACCTAGTAAATTATTTTTTTTTAATTATTTTTTGCACCAAAATTCATCATTTTTTTTCCCTACAAATTGATATAAGTTTCATTTGATTTGGACACAAAAAAAAAACACTTAGTTTTCAATTTGGGCTGAATTATTACCTAGTAAATTAAATTTTTTTTTAATTTTTTTTCACCAAAATTCATCATTTTTTTCCCCTATAAATTGATATAAGCTTCATTTGATTTGGACACACACAAAAAAACACTTAATTTTCAATTTGGGCTGAATTATTACCTAGTAAATTATTATTTTTTTAATTTTTTTTTCACCAAAATTCATCATTTTTTTTCCCTACAAATTGATATAAGTTTCATTTGATTTGGACACAAAAAAAAACACTCATTTCTCAATTATCCTTTTTCATTTTAGCATTCATTTAAAAAAAATCATTATATTTTTTTAACCTATAAATTGATGCAATATTTTTTTAATTAAGTGTGAAATATTTTTTTAATTATAAATAATAATAATTATTATTATTATTTTATTAATCATAAAAATAAAGAATATAAATAAAATAAAATAAAAGTAGTGGGGTATAGAATGATGAGTTGGAGGAAGTTGAAATTTAATTTAAGTTAGCCATTGGAGTGGGGGTAAATGAAATGGATGGATGAAATATTAGGTGGATGAGAAAAAGTGTAAAAAGTGTTAGATGAAATGGGAAAGTGGGATAAAACCACTGTGGGTAGTCTTAGGGTTTATCAGTAATTGTTGATTTGGGATTTCGGATGTTAACGTAGTCCAAGTGTAAATTTTGCTAGAATTTAGGGTTTTGATGCTGATTTTCCCCTCAATTTTGCCAACTTCAGTTTCTGGGGTTTGGTTTGAATTTTGGGTCTATGAGTGATTTTTTTTTTGGGGTGGGGGGTGGGGGGTGGTTTGACTGTTAACTTATTTCAAGACCGGATTTCTCGTGTAAATGTGCTAAAATTTAGATTTTTGATACTGATTTTTATATGGGTTTCTTTGCCTTGTTGAATTTTGGAGATTCTGATGATACGGTCTAGGGCTTGATGTGGTTTAGATGAAGAGGGACAATACTGTTCGAGAAATGGCACGGCTGGTAGAGGCGGCTAAATCGAATCTTCTTTTGGGTTTGAAGCAAAGGGAGGCATTTATGTACAAACTTAAATTTGGCAAGTCCTTTTCTCATCAAGAACTATGGTTTATCTTTTAATGAATTTTTTGGAAAGAAATGAATGACTTGCAAAAAAAAAAGAAAGTAAAAGTAACTAATATTTGGCTGCTTTAAAATAGTTTTCCTATTCTATTTGGACTGTGGGGGTTTCTATATACATTGAATAATCATTGTTTATAGTTAAACTAGAGCAAGCCCGTGTCCAAGGACACGTATTTGATTTTTTTTTTTTTTAATTAATTTTTTTTTTAAGGATAAAATGGGAAAAAGATAAATTAGTGAGAATAAAATGAGAAATTTGATCATTGATACTGTTCATACAACTGTAACAAATACAAATTGTATTTTATACTATAGATTTTCTATTCTTACCGTAACCATTCCTTTCGAGAGAAACAAAAAATTTGAAATTCAAAACGAAAAGCAAGAACCGCTAATAATATTTTATTCTTATTTTCCCATTTTACCCCTCCGCCCAGATTCACGCACGCTCCCCTATATATAAACCCCTCATTTCTCCATTCTTTCTCTCTCTACAACTATACACACACTCTCTCTGTCTCTATCTCTATCTCTCTCCTCCTTTCCTAACCCTAGTCTCTCTCTCCTCCTCCTTTCGCAAAAATGCGTAAGACTACCCACAGTGGTTTCATCCCACTCCCCCATTTCATCTAACACTTTTTACACTTTTTCTCATCCACCTAATATTTCATCTACCCATTTCATTTACTCCCACTCCAATGGCTAACTTAAACTAAATTTCAACTCCCTCCAACTCATCATTCTATACCCCACTACTTTTATTTTATTTCATTTATATTCTTTATTTTTATGATTAGTAAAATAATAATTATTATTATTTATAATTAAAAAAATATTTCACACTTAATTAAAAAAATATTGCATCAATTTATAGGTAAAAAAATATAATGATTTTTTTAAAATAAATGCTAAAATGAAGAAGGATAATTGAGAAATGAGTGTTTTTTTTTGTGTCCAAATCAAATGAAACTTATATCGATTTGTAGGGAAAAAAAAATGATGAATTTTGGTGAAAAAAAAAATTAAAAAAAATAATAATTTACTAGGTAATAATTCAGCCCAAATTGAAAGCTAAGTGTTTTTTTTTTTGTGTCCAAATCAAATGAAACTTATATCGATTTGTAGGGAAAAAAAATGATGAATTTTGGTGAAAAAAAAAATTAAAAAAAAAATCAATTTACTAGGTAATAATTCAGCCCAAATTGAAAGCTAAGTGTTTTTTTTTGTGTCCAAATCAAATGAAACTTATATCGATGTAGGGAAAAAAATGATGAATTTTGGTGAAAAAAAAAATTAAAAAAAAAATCAATTTACTAGGTAATAATTCAGCCCAAATTGAAAGATAAGTGTTTTTTTTTTGTGTCCAAATCAAATGAAATTTATATCGATTTGTAGGGAAAAAAAATGATGAATTTTGGTGAAAAAAAAAATTAAAAAAAAAATCAATTTACTAGGTAATAATTCAGCCCAAATTGAAAGATAAGTGTTTTTTTTTGTGTCCAAATCAAATGAAATTTATATCGATTTGTAGGGAAAAAAAAATGATGAATTTTGGTGAAAAAAATTAAAAAAAATAATAATTTACTAGGTAATAATTCAGCCCAAATTGAAAGCTAAGTGTTTTTTTTTGTGTCCAAATCAAATGAAACTTATGTCGATTTGTAGGGAAAAAAATGATGAATTTTGGTGAAAAAAAAATTAAAAAAATAATAATTTACTAGGTAATAATTCGGCCCAAATTGAAAGCTAAGTGTTTTTTTTTTGTGTCCAAATCAAATGAAATTTATATCGATTTGTAAAAAAATGATGAAAAAAGATAAATGAATTTTGGTGAAAAAATTTGGTGAAAAAAAATAATAATTTACTGGTAATAATTCAGCCCAATTGAAAAGATAAGTGTTTTTTTTTGTGTTCAAATCAAACGAAATTTATATCGATTCAGGAAAAAAAAAATGATGAATTTTGGTGAAAAAAAAATTAAAAAAAATCAATTTACTAGGTAATAATTCGGCCCAAATTGAAAACTAAGTGTTTTTTGTGTCAAAATCAAATGAAAGCTTATATCGATTTGTAGGGAAAAAAAAAATGATGAATTTTGGTGAAAAAAAAATTAAAAAATTAAAAAATGATTTCTTGTAATAGATCGAAAGCCAAGTGTTTTGTCCATTAATCAGAAGTCAGATGAAACTTATATCAATTTGTAGGGAAAAAAAATGATGAATCTTGGTGAATTTTTTTTTTTTTTTATTTTTAAATCATTTATTATGAGATAATTGAGTTTAAATAATTGGGTGAAAAAATAAAAAGGACGGACCAATACCAAGCCAACACGTGGCAAATTCAGAAAAATAAAAAAAAAAAAAAAAAGCTGTGCGTCACGCGCCAAATGGGAGCGTGAGTCACACGCGCCTAATACCCCTCCAATGCCACGCCGACACGTGTCCATTTTTTAAAAAAAAAAAAAAAAAAAGGTTTCATACGGGATGAAAGTTTTCATCCCGTTAATCCATTCAACCAAGCAGTCGACCTCCATTGCAAGGAAATGGGTAGATGAAATGGGATTTCATCTCCCATTTCATCTACCCATTGTGGGTAGTCTAAGATCCTCCATATCCAGGGCGGCCAATGCGGTAACCAAATCGGTGCCAAGTTCTGGGAAGTTGTTTGCGCCGAGCACGGCATTGACGTTACCGGAAAGTACACCGGAGATTCCGAGCTTCAACTCGAGAGGATCAATGTCTATTACAATGAGGCGAGCGGTGGTCGGTTTGTTCCTCGCGCCGTGCTCATGGATCTGGAGCCTGGGACCATGGACAGTCTTAGATCTGGCGCTTACGGTCAGATTTTCCGTCCTGATAACTTCGTTTTTGGACAGTCCGGTGCCGGTAATAATTGGGCGAAAGGTCATTACACCGAAGGTGCTGAGTTGATCGACTCGGTTCTCGACGTTGTTAGGAAGGAGGCAGAGAATTGTGACTGTTTACAAGGTATGTTCTCAATTCCTAGATCTGTATTGTTACGCTGTAGAATGTATTTCCCTTAGATCTGTGAATGTTTCCAATTTTTTATGTGTATAACGTATAATGAGATTAGATCTGAAATGTTTGGCGTAACAATTAATTTCTGTTTATAGTTTGATGATAGTATATACTCCCTCCGTCCCATAGATTTATGGACTTTTGGGTTTTGCACGGGGATTAAGGAGGAAATAATATATTGAAAGTGTTGTGAGTGTGAAAATAAAATATGAGAGAGAATGAGTGGAGAGAATAGTAAATTATAATGGTGACGTGAGTATTAAAATAATGTAGGAGAGAGAATGAGTGGAGGGAATAGTAAAGATTCCTTTCCATTTTGGGAAAGTTAGATATTATTGTGGGACGCCTAAAATAGAAAGTTTACATATTATTGTGGGACGGAGGGAGTATGCTAGTTGTCTGCTGGATTGCCTGTTGATCATATATTTTCATTTCAATACTATAGATCTAGATGTTTGCACCGTGCATTACAATGAGGCCACATGATTTTTTATTTTATTTTGTTATTATTTTTTTAATTTTTTTTTTAAAGGGCAAAATGGGAAAGGGACAAATGTATGAGGGCAAAATGGGAATTTTGCCGCTTGAAACTGTTCAAAGAACTGTAGCAAACCCCTCCCTCATTTATACTATAGATGACCATTGTGTTTTGGGGAGGGGGGGTTGTCTAGACTTTCTGGGTGCAGTGGCTTCCATTTGGTTATCACATGTTAGTGCATTTTTCTCTATCTTTATATATATATATATATATGTATATATATATATGTATATAATTTAAGGACTTTAATTTAAAAAAAAAATATTTTTGTGCCCTTTTCATTGAAGAAAAAAACAACTAAAATATATTTTCCTGCTTTACAATGTGACAATGTCTAAGTAGTTAGATTATGCAAGTTTTGTCCCCATTTATACAAAACCCTTGCTTCGCCACTGTTTTGGGACCAAGGCTTTGTTGTTGTTGATGTTGTTGTACTGTATTCTGCTCTTGTACTTCTGTGAGTTTGTCGGCGGAAATATTCATTGACTATATCGTTAAACTACTACACGACGCCACGTTTGCCAGTGTTTATTTCATTTGTTTTATCTTTACTGTTACTAGTTAAAGATTTGTTCTGACTTGATGTTCTCCTTTCTATAAATCAATTATCTGACACCGATTGTGGTTTTATCTTTTAATGCAGTATATGTAGATGAGGAACGGGAAGACTTGAAAACATTATTTGATGATCTCTCACGAATTTGCTGTGAGCCGAATGTAGGTCCATTTGTTTGCTTTTTAAAGTTTCTTGGATATAATTTTCTTGATTTGAAGAGTTTTTAATTTAATGCAGCACGTAACACGGGGTAGTAACAAAGGCAAAGAGAAGCAGTATACAGTATTAGAAAGTGAACTGAGGAGGCTAACGTACGAAAATAAAAAACTTATATCTGGTGACACGTGGCGTCCAAATTATTCTCGTTCTCGATGCTCGAACGGACTCTGCAGCTCATGTCGTTAGCCATGAACGCTGCGATGGCTTACGAGTATTTTTTCACTCGTGACACAACGAACTTAGCTGATCTAATCGTAGCGGAGAACAGAAAGCTGGCGAATTTGATCAGAGAGCGCCAAGTGACGCCGCCGATGCCGTTCAAGGAGCCGATGGCTTTCTGTGTTTTTTCTGAGGGAATAAGATACCCTACGGAGATGGAGTTGGTCAGGCAGATCTACTTCCCCTACCGTCGTTGACGCTACTACGATCGTCTTCTCTCTCTTCTCCGGTTTCGTCTCGTGAAACTAAGTCTCTCTCTCTCTCTTCCCGATTTAACGATAGTTTAACGATAGTTAATAGTTTCCAAATAGATAGATATCTAAGTCAAAAGTCAAAGTACAATCATTCAGTTCATGTTACTACATTTGTTTAGCGTCATTCATTTCATATTACTACGTTTGTTTAGCTTTTTCATTTTCAGGTTCCTATTCAAAAATTCCACAGTTATCCATTGATATTCTTCATCCATACCTGTGGAATTTTTGAATAGGAACCTGAAAATGAAAAAGCTAAACAAACGTAGTAATATGAACTGAATGACGCTAAACAAACGTAGTAACATGAACTGAATGACTGTACTTTGACTTTTGACTTAGATATCTATCTATTTGGAAACTATTAACTATCGTTAAATCGGGAAGAGAGAGAGAGACTTAATTTCACGAGACGAAACCGGAGAAGAGAGAGAAGATGATCGTAGTAGCATCAACGATGGTAAGGGGAGTAGATCTGCCTGACCAACTCCATCTCCGTGGGGTATCCTATTCCCTCAGAAAAAACATAGAAAGCCATCGGCTCCTTGAACGGCATTGGCGGCGTCACTTGGCGCTCTCTGATCAGATTCGCCAGCTTTCTGTTCTCCGCTACGATTAGATCAGCTAAGTTCGTTGTGTCACGAGTGAAAAAATACTCGTAAGCCATCGCAGCGTTCATGGCTAACGACATGAGCTGCAGAGTCCGTTCGAGCTTCGAGAACGAGAATAATTTGGACGCCATTGGTGTGTTTGATTCAGATCTGTTCAGGTAATACTACAGTTCACAACGACTTGAGTATAAATGTTTGATTCAGATCTGTTCAGGTAAGCCAGCTAGCTCTCTGAACCATCTTCTTCACCGTTTTCTTCCTCAGCTAATTTCTGCTTTTCTTGTTCCTCTGCCAAAAGTAAATTTTATAAGTGAGAGAAGGTGCGCTACATATTAGTTTTAAAGCAATATCTAAAATAATTATCAAAACCTAAAGCTCATATAATCGTTATAAGCCAGCGAAGTGCACAACCAAAACCATCATCAATGCTCATGAATACCATTCTATACCATCAGTTACTGGTCATCTCATTTTCATAAATTGCAGTGATGTCGTCCATAGAAGATTCAAAAATGAGTTAACTGAATGATGCAAGGAATTTGAAGGTCAGTTTTTCTACAAGAATTTTGCAATCTTTACGGTGAAATATAGATTTTTTGGGTGACATTCGTATAAACACACACATATATAACTTTTCTAGTATGCACTGCGTGCATACGCACCCTCTCTCACAAACCACATACATATATATATAAGCATTACTGGTGTTTTACAAAGAAGATTCGGTTTGATGACAGGTGAACATACTACTCTTGCTTAAAACCTGTAGGATTTGGGGTTTGAACACTGCATAAGAGTTATACTTGCACATGAAACTATTAGTGAAGATAAAAGCAAAAAATGATGAAAGCAAAAGCTAAAATTGGTGAGATAATTACACAACACATGTGTGGGAATAGGTGTTCCATCTTAGACTAGTATAATTTCCTTAATCCTAACAACAATTTTCTCAAGGAGTAGGAGAAGGTAAGCTGTGGACAAAGTGTTCAAATAACACCCCAAGCCTATTTCTGAACCTTCATTGTTTCCCCTCCCCCCTCCTCTCACAAGCAATCTAGTACCTCAATAAAAGGGCGTATCTAATGGATAAATACCTTCATTGCGCCCGAATACTTTTCCAGAACGGGTAACCTGCACAGATGGTAAATGGATTTTTTTTCTCCTTTTGCCTTTTGGTAAATGGCCTAACAATATTAACATGTAATTTGTTTGGGCCATTCAGTATATACAATATACAAATAAAAACAAATTGTATGATCCTTAAACTAGTGGTTTTCAATATATAAGACTTTCAATCTGCATACACCATTCTGTACAAATCAGAGGCTCCATTGTATCCTAGAGGCTTATTCGCAGCACCTTATTGCACCGGATAGAGGGCGAATATTGTCTTAAGGAAAGCGAGTAAAAGTACAGCAAACCTGTGCAGCTTCTGTGCAAGTTCAGTGCAGAACCTTAGTGTTGTGCAACAAATTAAGTGCAGTGATTTAGTGCAGAATTCAAGTGCAGAAAGTGCAGAATTCCAGTTGCAGTCCAGTACAGTTTTGTGTTGTGCAGTGCAGTTTGTGCAGAATCTGTGAAGCAATTTAAGTGCAGATTAGTGTAGCAAGTTTTAAGTCCAGGTGCTAACAAATACTAGGAGTAAGTAAAACAAAATGCTAAAGCAAAGATTGAAAACCTAACTACAGTAAGCATAGTATATCAAAATCAAATATTTGCTGAAATAAAAATTACTCCCTCCGTCCCAAAGATTAGTGTAGCAAGTTTTAAGTCCAGGTGCTAACAAATACTAGGAGTAAGTAAAACAAAATGCTAAATCGTTAAACCCGTTTGCTTATTTGCTTGTCTATTTGTTATTTGTAGATCTAGTTTTATTGCTTAAGTTAGTCATTAGTTTAATCAAAAATCAAACCCCCCCCTTGGTTACCTTTGTATACAATTTGAATTAGCTTGGTCATACACATAGTCCTCGTGGATCGACCTTTACTTGCACACACACTACACACGACCCTTGTGCGCTTGTGAGGTTTATTACGAGAGGGTTAAAATAATTCATCTTCTTCTTTCTGACGCCGATGTAGTTGGAGAAGTTTTCCTTGCTTTGACCTTTGAGCCTCTTTCTCCTATCTAGTTCTGCTACATCTCGTGCCAGTAAGCCAGGCTTAATTCGTAATAGAGGAGTAAGCTAACTCTCTTAGGCAATCCCAGAGCAAAAGAAAGAGACTTGGGCCTTCCTTCCATCTACTCACGGTGACTATGAAGAGGGCATTGATGAGATATGTAAGATTATTCATGACAATGGTGGTCAAGTTTACATGGATGGAGGAGCAAACATGAATGCACAGGTTCATTCATCATCTGTCTCTTAGTCTTTACATCTACTGTTTATTGCTATTTATTTACTTCCATTTGTCATTTGCTTCATTTAAATTCAAATAAAGACTTCCTTCTACTGAAAAAAAAAAAAAAGAAGATTAAAAGGCACCACTTATATATGGCTGCTATAAGTGATCTTTTTTTATATTAAGTGAAGAATCTTGAAAATGATCTTGTATTATTGCAGGTTGGTCTGACAAGTCCGGGCTTTATTGGTGCTGATGTTTGCCATCTCAATCTCCATAAAACATTCTGTATTCCACATGGTGGAGGTGGTCCCGGCATGGGTCCAATTGGTGTGAAGAAACATTTGGCACCATATTTGCCCTCTCACCCTGTGGTATGCACTGCTTCACACTACTTTTATTTTATGTTTTTGCTTTTCTGTTGTTGTAATATTAGAACTTTCACTTCTGATGTTTAACGAAGAACATTTCCTAGTTTTACATTTTTGGTGTCCGCTTTCTAATTTTTTTTTATTATTTTTTTTTTGTAAATATGAAGGTTTCTACAGGAGGCATTCCTTTCCCTGAAAAAGCGCAGCCACTTGGTACCATATCCGCTGCACCTTGGGAATCTGCACTTATTTTGCCTATATCGTACACATACATCGCCATGATATGGGGTCCATGGGACTTACAGATGCATCCAAGATAGCTATCTTGAACGCAAATTACATGGCAAAACGTCTTGAGGTCTATATTTCTTCCTTTTGACTATCTGCATGGTACATGGAGGTTGATGCACACTCAAGAGTTTGAGAATGATATATACCATGATGGGTCATGCCTCTCTATTTTTGAATGGAAATATGAATCGACAATTCGTTTTACGTGCAAGATAACTTGGCTTGTGTTGGGGAGTACTCCCTATGTCCCATAATAAATTGTCGCATCTTGAGTTTTTTGGTCAACTAGATTGAACTTTGACTAAAAAGTTACTCAAATCTAATTTTTCTCATGGAATTCTAACATGTGTTATTAGTAATAGCTTTGATGGAGAATCAAAACAATTTTTAGAATTTCATGAAGATTATTAAATTGTCATCAAATTATGGTCAAAGTTCAATCAAGTTGAAAAAAAAATAGATGCGACATTTATTATGGACGGAGGGAGTATTTGCCAATACTTGCATTGACAAAACTAACATTTGGGCCACCCAACTTTGACACATTATTCACATTAGCCACCAGAGATCGAGAATATTCAACCTTCCACTCAACTAACATAAAGTACACAAATGATCCCAAAGTGTAAAAGGATGTTTAGTAAAACAGATATTTTGCAATCAATTAATGGAAAAACTTCGAAAAATCCACATTTATGGCCATTTGCATACCTTTTTTAGTTGAGTGACCGAGTTGAATATTCCTATTCTTGAGTGGCATAGTTTGGGGGCTTAAATGTAATGTTTTTTTTCCTTATTGCATTCATATATAGTTGTTGAATGTTTACATATTGTTTATTTGTGATTTGGTGAGACTAACCACAATGTGTTATTGCAGGGAGCACCTTGTCCTCCTCAACTTCTCATGGCGGATAAGTGGACAAAACCATACTCTCGTGAATATGCAACCTTCCCTGCTTCTTGGCTCCGGGGAGCTAAGTTCTGGCCAACTACAGGTTTGTCTTCCTCCATCTAGCTGGTCAATTATTACGTTTTAAATTGCACTCCCTCCGTTCCAAAATGAATGTTTTTTTGTTCTTGATTACGAACAAAAATGGACATTCAATTTGAGACAAGGGTAGTATTTTGTAGGTCTGTAAGTGACCAAGTAGGTAGACAATGGTGGACTTCAAGTATATTGAGGGAGGCCAAGTTCCCACCTTTTTTGGAAAAAAATTGTTGTATAGGAGTATATACCTTCTCTGCTCATTTTTTTTTTAAAAGGAAAAGGTATCTAACATATTTGTCTGTCGCCCAAAAAAATATTCAAAATTAAAGAATAATGTTGGTGCAAATTTTATAAAAGCACAAGTATAACGTAAGAGTTTGACTTGTTAAATGCGTTTTTTTTCTTGTGAAGTAAGGAGGGTATTATTTTATTACCGAGTGTTTTGGTAAGATTACTAGTAATGAAGTAACATCGTTGATGCACAACTTTTGGGACAATTATCCTTCTGGCAGACATTCTTGAAAGTACAGTTAGTTTAAATACGAAGTCTGATGCCACTAAAGGGTCTAGAGAAACATCTAATTTTCTGTGAATCAATATGTAAATTGTACAGCTTAAGTGGCTTCAATTACCCAGAACCTGATTTAACACAGTTTTTTATTTTCTTACTCGAGAATGATTACATGTTTGTCTATTATTAATAGTGGCATTTGTTTATCGACATTTCCTTTTAACAATGAACTTAAACTGGTTGTTAAAATCAGGGCGTGTGGACAATGTGTATGGTGATTGCAACCTCGTCTGCACACTTCCCCCTGCAACAGATGCTGTTGAAGAACAGGCTGCAGCTACTGCTTAAGTTATGAAGCTTACCGTCCCCATCATATCTTCTTCTTCTTCTTATTATTATTATTAATATTTTTCGTCTTCTACGTCTTCTTGTTGTATATACACATTTCATATTTACACACTTTACGGGTTACTGCTGTATTCTCTTTCATCTACATCTTCATCTTCCTGTATTGATAATTAGCTGCTAATTCTCTTATGCTAAAGACCTGCAGAACATTTTTCATCGTATAACCACTAAAGCACGTGCACAAATGTTTGTGTGAAATTAGAGCATTGGAAGTATATATGCATCAGGAGCTCACTTCAATGAACATACTCTTGCATGATGTTTCTCTGTGATGGAGTCAAACAAGTCTTATCTGTCCACTGATTTGCGTTAAAATGCCTTGTTTTCCTTATATTTGTCTGAGGATCCCTTTTACTCAACGTCTATCATTCACCCATTCACCCCTTGCATGAGACGGACACCGATTGTAGGTCTACCAATATTTTTGGGAAAAAGTGAACGAAAAGAATGGAAAAGAGAGCCAGTTTTCATATAAGTGGTAAGTCACCCACGTGTCTTGTCGAGACTAGTGCTAGCAGTACGCTGACTTCATATACCTGTGTAACCATATATAAGAAATGAGCAATATGTGAATTAAACTCGTTTCAATTAGGCTTACCATATATTCTACATGAAATATTTTATTTATCCATGAAGTTTCATTTTTATTTAATTGCTACTAACAAAAAATTGGAAGCAGTGGCTACAAACACTGCTATCTCCAGGAAAGAAGTTTAAGACCCATGACAGCAAGCATGTTTATGCCCTTGAATATCCCGAGCCACATGTTCATTTTGCATTTTCTTCGGGGTCATTCTCGGACCCAGCGGTATGCTAATACTTTATTGAACTTCTTGTCTTGTCTTTTCTCTTCTTTTTCATACAATATGTGTTTGTATAGTAGGTGTTGATGGCAACATTCTTGGATGCAGGTCCGAGTGTACACTGCAAAGAATATATTCCGGGATCTTAGGCTTGCTAAAAAAGAGTTTATACAGTCTAGTGTCCACATCCACAAAGGAGTGAGAATATATCTGGTTTGTTAATCCTATTTTTTTGCATCTGGTTCTTTTACTCAAGTTATGGGACTTGATGGTCATGGTCGTGTTCGGACATTTGGTCTAGGCCCAACTCCAACTACATTTGGTTCAAGTTCTTCTTCATGTGCCTCTTCTGATAGGATAGAAAGACTTGTTGATGCTAAGGTAGCTGCTAAACCGAAAGAATCAGAGCGCATCCGCAAAGAGGAAATTGCAGCTGAAATTGCAGCCGAGGTAAAACGTCAAAATTACACGCACACGGGATTGTTCCATATTCATATACTCTGCATGGATCTCCTCGTATCCCATCAAGAGTTGGTCAAGTAAGTCATATTACTAAGAATTGAGTACTCTATTTAGTCGTATATTTATTTCAAAGCTAGTATTTTAAATTCAATAACCCTACTGTAGTGATAATAATATTAAGAATTGATGAATTTGTGTATTAATTGACTACAATATAATTGAGTATACTCTATTTATTCTTGTATTTATTTCATAAGGTTACTCCACCTTATGACTAATCCACATCATTTTCTTGTTCACATATTCCTACAACATTGGGTGATGACGGGTCTGATGAGATTTGTAGTTAGATGACTTTTTTTGTAAGTAAATTTTTTAAAATCATACTCGAGTTTTTTTTACTTAATTTCTTTGTTAGTTTTTTTCAAACTTATAATATGTCATGTCATCGATTAGTAATTTTTGATTTTGTTTATGTTTTCAATTGTCAACGATATTCATTCACTTATGAAGATTTGCTTTTCTATATACACATGACAGGATTGGAGCCTTGATGATGTCTCTTTGATTTTCAACATCAACTTCATCTTCAAAACTTTGATGTTTTAGACTAGATTATGGCCATGATTACACTTTTGTACATGTTTAACTTCTGACAAATGCTTAATAGTAGCAAATGCTTTATAAATAGTTGTTAGATTTGACATACTAGAATGAATTATTTATGATTTTTGTTTAAGCACTTATATCACCGTTTTTGGATTTTTATGGAAATTTATGCATTACGGTTAAAATGGTCATTTAACTCTTTTATTGTTACTAAATGTAGTACAATGAATATATAGTACATTAGGTTTTATAATTAAAAAAAATCTATATATCACAGTTTTGAATTGTGTTACAAATATGAAAAACACACATTATGGTATTATTTGTCACGTTAATTACCAATACAAATAATAATTTATATGTCGCACATAACTTTTATGACGATTCCAAATTATCACAAGTATTACAAATTGCACCGTTTTAAAAATGTCACAACAACCGTGACAAACAAAAAAATAACATATATCACGTTTATTGTGTTACGGTTTTTAACCGTGACCTTAACCGTCGCAAATACTATTTGTCACGGTTTAGAAACTGTAGAACAGCATAAGCGACGCTCACAAAAGCATCGGACGTAAAAACGTGACAAAATCGCGATAAATACTATTAGCCACAGTTTTATCTCTATTTACAACGGTCCAACTACCCTGGCTAAAAACCCGTATTCTTGTAGTGGCTTTCTGTAAGGACTTTAATGCTCGCACATAGAAGTACAAGCCAGGCACTCCGATCGCCCCCACCGTCACAGTTTTCAAGAACATCACTTTGAGCTAAGCGTCAGGTAGCCATCGGTCACTTGGTACCTGAAGAAGGCCACCGGAGTCGAATCTGGAAGTAGCCGTCCGGGACATGTAGTGGCCTCAACTTTAACCCTAAAGCATGTGTTTGAGATTGCAAAGATTAAGCAGGCGGATCCGTATTGTCGGTATATGTCATTGGAGGCGATTTCGAAATCAATTATAGGTACGACTAATTCTATGGGACTTAAGGTTCAGAAGGATTTGGATTAGTTATGTTTTCAAATTTTCAATTTCTTGGGTTCTTAATTGAAATGAATGCTTAGGGATTTTGAGAATTAACGTTTAAAGATTGTCCTGCTAATAAATGAGAGATCATGATTGTCTGTTTTGTGTTTGAGACCGTCAATTGTGCTTATTATTGTAGAATTGAGCATGTTTTGATTTCAATCATCCAATGCTTTTCAGTTTTCTTGTAAATTGGTTTGCTGAATTATTAAGATTACTTGTTTAACTCTAAACAAGTTAGTTTGGGTCAAGATTGTTCAAATTTTCGAGAAAAGGAAATCCTGACACAAGCATAAGCAGTTGCTGCTGCTTTTGCTTGTTGATGCTGCTTGCTGCTCA
The DNA here is from genome assembly GCA_022495995.1 of Adenophora triphylla var. japonica. Taxonomy (NCBI): domain Eukaryota; kingdom Viridiplantae; phylum Streptophyta; class Magnoliopsida; order Asterales; family Campanulaceae; genus Adenophora; species Adenophora triphylla. Next base: position 63,068 of record JAFEMH010006258.1, on the reverse strand, counting down.
TTAAAACGAAAATGTGGATATCCAATGTTTGGGCCAGGCACAATTCGGCCCAAATCTACCAGTAAACCCAACAGAAAATAAAGCCCAATACCAAACCCTAACCTAAAACCATAATCTCTTTTCCCACTTTGTTTTCCTCTTTTCCAAATATAAACCCAATCTCTTCCTTTTTCATTTCTATACTCACTGCCCCTCCCGCCGTCACCCTATCACCGCCCCTACCACCATTACGCCGACCACCTTTCCCTGCCACTACTCCTCCTACCGTCTGCCCTCCATCCTTTCCTTTCCCAACACCTACTCCCTTACTGCTTCGTCGCCTCACTTTCACGGCTATTCACAAAGAAACGTTGTTGCCGCCGTCGCACTTAAAGTAAGTCTCTTTCTGTCTCACTTTCACGGCTATATATATATATATATATATATATATATACACATATATATATATACACATATATATATATACATATACATATATATATATATACATATACATATATACATATACATATATATATATATACATACATACATACATACATACATACATACATACATACATACATACATACATACATACATGTATAGATACATGTATATACATGTATAGATACATGTATATACATGTATATATACATGTATATACATATATATATATATATATATATACGTATACATGTATATATATATATATATACATGTATATATATATATATACATATATATATATATATATATATATATATATATATATATATATATAAACCCTAATTTTTAGTTATTTACATGCTCCCTCCGTCCCTCAATAATATGCAAAAAGACACATTTTGAACGTTCCACAATAATCTGCAAAGTCTCGAAATGGAAATGAGACCCACTTGTCTCTAATCACAACAATTACCCACTTACTCCACTTTCTCTCTCCTACCCAACAATTACCCACTCACAACACATCACCTTTTTCACTTTTTACCTTAATTCTTGTGTCATCCCATTTTGTGCGCATTTCTCCGGGACGGAGGGAGTATTTCGAATCGGGTCTGGTTTCGGGTCGAATCAACACCCGTGTCCGAGGACACGTTTTTTTTTTTTTTAATTAAGCCCGTGTCCGAGGACACGTTTTTTTTTCTTTAATTTTTTTTTAAATTTTTTTTTAAAGGGCAAAATGGGAAAGAGACAAATGTAATTGGGCAAAATGGGAAAAAACCCATTTGGTACTGTTCAAACCACTGTTCACCCATTTCCTCATTTATACTATTTACTAGAATAAGCCCGTGTCCGAGAACACGTTAATTTTTTTTTTAATTAAGCCCGTGTCCGAGGAGACGTTGTTATTTTTTTTTTCTTTTTTTAATTAAAAAAAATTTAAGGGCAAAATGGGAAATGGACAAATTAGTGAGGGCAAAATGGAAATTTCGGCACTTGGTACTGTTCAAACAACTGTAGCACCCAGGTCTAATTTATACTTTTTTTTTTTTTTATATGAGAAAAGTACCTTTTTCGTAAGTACTTTAAGTTATACCTTTTCGTCCTTCAACAATTTTTTTTACTTAATAATCCCTAACCTATCGTTTTAGGGTTTATGTAGTCCCTCGAGATAACTGGCGTTAATTTCCCCGTTAAATGTGGCTGAGTTGGCGCTTACATGGCGTCTTCCATCTACGTGGCGATGAGTCAGCATAGGGGCTTAAAAGAAAAAAGAAAAAAAGATAAAAGCAAAAAGCAAAAAAGAAAAAAGAAAAATAATAATAATAATAATAAAATAATAATAATAATAATAATAACAATAATAATAATAAAATAATAATAATAATAATAATAATAATAATAATAATAATAATAATAATAATAATAATAATAATAATAATAATAAAATAATAATAATAATATAATAATAATAATAATAGTAAAATAATAATAATAATAATAATAATAAAATAATAATAATAATAATAATAATAATAAAAAATAGTAATAATAAAATAATTGTAATAATAAATAATAATAATAAAAAAAATAATAAAATAATAATAAAAAATAAAATAATAATAAAAAATAAAATAATAATAAAAAATAAAATAATAATAATAATAAAAAAATAATAAAAAATAATAATAATAAAATAATAATAATAATAATAATAATAATAATAATAAAATTAAAAATAATAATAAATAATAATAAAATAAACAAAAATAAAAAAATAATAAAAAATAATAAAAATAATAAAAATTAATAATAAAATAATAATAATAAAAAATAATAATAAGATAATAATAATAATAATAATAATAATAATAATAATAATAATAATAATAATAATAATAATAATAATAATAATAAATAAATAAATAATACCCAACTCCAAACACAACCCCACCGGCCACCCCCATCTCCCTCCACCACCATTAACACCGCCACCATTTCCATCTTCACCATTGCCACAACAGCCACATACATCACCGCCACCCCCCACATCTCAATTGCTTCATCAAATCAAATATCACCATCTTAGATCCAGAGAAGAATTGAACCAAAATCAATTTAAAAAAAAAAACTGATTTCACCGGAATTAATGGAGGTTGGACACGGGACAAAAGGTTTATTTCAACCAGCAACCACCATTGCGGCCACCATTGTCTCCAACACCATTGAAACCACCACCGCCGCGCTCACTCCGGGATGAATTTTCGACTTTCGGACGATCTAGATCTGGTCTCCGACCCCTTCGATGCGCCTTCAGGAAGTTTTGAAGAGATCGGATCTGAGGATAATTTGTTCTGTACTTACATGGACATTGAAAAGCTTGGATCTAGATTGAATGAAGGTGGTCTTGACAATGCTGGTGGCGGTGGGTTAGGATGTATGAGGGAGAAGAAGGATTCAATTTTGGGTTTTTTTTTTTTTAAGGTTAATGTAATTTACAAGGATGATGGGTGTAAATAATAATAATAATTATTTTATTATTATTTGTTATTTATTATTATTATTATTTTATTATTATTATTATTTATTATTATTATTATTTTATTATTATTATTATTTTATTATTATTATTATTTTATTTTAGTATTAGGAGTATTAATATTTTATTATTACTATTATTTTATTATTATTATATTATTTTATTATTATTATTATTTTATTATTATTATTATTATTTCTTTTTTCTTTTTTCTTTTTTGCTTTTTGCTTTTATCTTTTATCTTTTTTTCTTTTTTCTTTTTTTCTTTTAAGCCAAGCCTCTATGCTGACTCATCGCCACGTAGATGGAAAATGCCAAGTAAGCATCAACTCAGTCATATTTAACGGAAAAATTAACGCCAGTTATCTCGAGGGACTATATAAACTCTAAAATGATAAGTTAGGGATTATTAAGTAAAAAAAATTGTTAAAGGAGAAAAGGTATAACTTTAAAGTACTTTTAATTACGAAAAAGGTAATTTTCTCTATATTTATATACTGTAGATAGATATTCTCTCTGCTAGCACCTCTCTTCCTCTCTCTCTATCCGCTCTCTCCCTCAATCACTACTATTTCCCTTTCCGCTCTCTCCCTCACTGCTATCTCTCTCTCTATCCGCTCCTCTCTCTCTCTCTCTCTATCCGCCCTAGCCCCCTAGCCCTCGTCTCTCTATCTCCGCTCGTCTCTCGATCTCAACAATACCAATTGGCAATTTCACTCCGGCTTTCGACGTCCCCGCCGCACTGACGTACGTTCTCTTCCTTCCATTTCTCAATCACCTTAGCGATTTTCAATTTCTAGGTTCCTTTACTGTTATAATCCGTCTGATTTGTGTACTTTTATCTGGATGATTTGATATGATATGATATTCTTACCCGATCATTGATCTTCATCTTTATTACGGAGTAGATTTTGTTTTATTCATTGATTTCTCCTTTCGAGTGTTGTTTTTGTTTGTTGTATAGAATAGGGATTTAGATTGGGTCTTCGCTATATTGATCCCTAATTTTGGGTTGGTCGAATTGAATCCCTGGATGACCTTATTGTTCATGCTAACGGTCCTCGATATATCTAGGGTTTGGGCTTTTCCGTTCACCAATCAATTTCACTGTGTTATGTGAGAAAATATTGTGGAATTTAATTCAATTATTATTTGTATTGTTCTGTGAAAAAGCCCCTTAAGCTTTGGATCGGGGCTCGGATCGGACCACTTCTGATCGGATCGGGTTCGGTAAAGGGTTTATAGTGTGCCGATTGGGTTCGGATCAGGACTGGCCCAATCCGAACCCGACCCGTTGCCATCCCTATATGAAACCATCAAAACATGTGTTGTTTGATTTTAGATTATTTTTGGTTACTTTGTTTTCCCTTGATTTAATTTGTTGTTTTTTGGTGGTTGTGACAGGGATTATGTTGGTGGTCAGTGGTGGTGTGCCTGTGGTGTGAAACTGTGAATTGGTATCTGAATCCCTGGCCGGCATTTCCCATTTGCCCTAATCGATTCCTCCACGAACAGTCAAAATGGCAACGCTGAAAGAGATTTTAACCCGCCGGCCGGTGGCCGCCACCGTCCGCCTAACAATCCCAGCCGGCGGAGCACGTCCGGGTCCACCCGTCGGACCTGCCGTCGGTCAATACAAAGTTAACCTAATGGCTTTCTGTAAGGACTTTAATGCTCGCACGCAGAAGTACAAGCCAGACACTCCGATCGCCGCCACCGTCACAGTTTTCAAGGACAGCACTTTCGAGCTAAGCGTCAGGTCGCCATCGGTCACTTGGTACCTGAAGAAGGCCGCCGGAGTCGAATCTGGAAGTAGCCGTCCGGGACATGTAGTGGCCTCAACTTTAACCCTAAAGCACGTGTTCGAGATTGCAAAGATTAAGCAGGCGGATCCGTATTGTCAGTATATGTCATTGGAGGCGATTTCGAAATCAATTATAGGTACGGCTAATTCTATGGGACTTAAGGTTCAGAAGGATTTGGATTAGTTATGTTTTCAAATTTTCAATTTCTTGGGTTCTTAATTGAAATGAATGCTTAGGGATTTTGAGAATTAACGTTTAAAGATTGTCCTGCTGATAAATGAGAGATCATGATTGTCTGTTTTGTGTTTGTGACTGTCAATTGTGCTTATTACGGTAGAATTGAGCATGTTTTGATTCCAATCATCCAATGCTTTTCAGTTTTCTTGTAAATTGGTTTGCTGAATTATTAAGATTATTTGTTTAACTCTAAACAAGTTAGTTAGGGTCAAGATTGTTCAAATTTTCGAGAAAAGGAAATTCTGACACAAGCACAAGTATTAGAATAGATATCCCAAAACCTTGGCTGAGTTGAGCTGAGTTGTATTAAGATTAGGTTATGCGTTTTGCAGTAAGGCACACACCCATCCACCTGCTCGCACTCACAGACACACCACTCTCCAAATGTGGTGATTGTTAAAGTCTATAGGTTATGTAAGGGCGATTTTGCATATTAAAAAACGATTTAGAGCAATGAAAAGTGACATGGAGAAAAATAAATTGTGCTTTAGAAAAGATGGTGGAAATGATAAGCAGATGATAGAATGTGGTTCTACAATCCAATGTAAATGTTAATAGACTATTAGCTGTATAAAGAAATTTGTAAAACGGACGCTTGTGGAGCCACTCAAAGTATTTTACTCATTTCGTGCTTAAATAAATGTCAATGTTCTAAGAAAATTGTCCGAAATGGGTGTCGATTTTATTTTGGTGAACATAGTAAATCCGTTCTTGTCAATCATCACGTACTGATTTACACTTGCTATCACGGTTTGGAGAAGTTACTAGTATTGTATTCCCTCCTTCCCTAGGCTATGTTGATGCAGTGTTCAATATTTGGTAAGTAACGACTTTGGTCAGCTCTATTTGTCCTCTAAACAAACAGGTAACACAATAGCATTTTACCGGTGTTTTTGTAGAAGTTTGCTCTCTCTATATATGTGTCTAAAGGTAGATACTGCACATTTCACCTACACCAAGTCAACTTACAGAGTATTAAATCTGCCAGTTATGTTCTTTTTGCCTTTTCGGCACTGTCCACCAGTTATGTTCTTTAATGGTTCGAAATGCTATTATTAGGGGGGTCCGTTTGATAACCTGATAAAAGCTTGGATAGGAAAACTAAGGCCAAAATTATTAAGTCCTCACTATACTTAAGGCCAATTTCAAATGTTCTCACTGAGCTAATTTGTTTACAAAAGTCATCACTGAACTATTCAAGGTTTTAAAATGTCACTACTCCGTCTAAAAATCATCAAAATGTAACAAATGTTAGTCACGTGACAAACCTCCATTAAAATTTGTTATACTTCATTGGCCCTAGTTAATGCAGCAAAAAAAGAAAGAAAAGATAACAGCTTCACCCACCATTCAGCCATCTCTCTCTCTCTCTCTTTATATATATATATTCCCACCACCCCCTCCCTCTTCCTCCCTCTACCCTTTACCTCACCGTCCTTCCCTCTTTTTTCCCCTCCCTCCTAGACATGCTCGGTTCACGGTTCGTAAAAAATCAAAACCATTTATGAACCGTTAACTCACGGTTCACGGTTCGACCGTTTACGGTACGGTTCACCGGTTCATCTGGTTCATCCTTTTTTAAAAAATAAAATATTTTGAGTTTTTAGACAATTTTTTTTTCAATTTTTTTTTCAATTTTTTGCCCTTTTAGACAATTTTTTTTTTTCAAAATTTGTTTTTTTTTCAATTTTTTGATACATTATAAATTATTTTACTTTACATAGTATTAAGAAAATTTTAAATTTCATATTTTTATAGGAATTAATGGGTGGAATGAGACAAAAAAAATTTATTTTTAAAAATGGACGGTATGAACCGCCTGTCCAAACCGCCGGTTTCGAAGCCTAAATCGCATATGAACCGTAAACCGCCGGTTCACGCAGTTCAACGGTTCATCCGGTTCACGGTTTTTCAACGGTTCAAAACCGCCGATTCATCCGGTTCAAACAGAACCGTCCTTCCTATCTTGTTGTTAATGCTGATGAAAGTGAACCTGGAACTTGCAAAGATAGGGAAATAATGCGGCATGATCCACACAAACTATTGGAGGGTTGCCTGATTGCTGGAGTGGAATGAGAGCCTGCACTGCGTATATCTACATTAGGGGTGAATATGTGAATGAACGCCTGAACCTTGAGAAGGCAAGGAAAGAAGCTTATTCAGCTGGATTATTGGGGAAGAACGCATGTGGATCAGGTTATGATTTTGATGTGCATATCCATTTTGGTGCTGGTGCATATATTTGTGGTGAATAGACAGCTCTTCTGGAGAGCCTTGAGGGTAAACAAGGAAAACCAAGATTGAAACCTCCTTTCCCAGCTAACGCTGGGTTATATGGCTGTCCCACAACTGTTACAAATGTAGAAACAGTAGCTGTTTCGCCTACCATTTTAAGGCGTGAACCAGAGTGGTTTTCTACTTTTGGCAGGAAGAACAACTCAGGGACAAAATTATTTTGCATATCAGGTCATGTGAACAAGCCTTGCACTGCTATTAGAGAGGCACTGTGGTGGTGTTAGAAGTGGATGGGACAATTTACTTGCAGTAATTCCGGGAGGTTCTTCAGTACCATTGCTTCCAAAGGATATATGTGAAGATGTACTCATGGACTTTGATGCACTAAAGGCTGTCCAATCAGGATTCGGAACATCAGCAGTTATCGTGATGGACAAGTCAACTGATGTTGTTGATGCAATTGCAAGGCTTTCTTACTTCTACAAGCACGAGAGTTGTGGTCAATGTACACCTTGCAGGGAGGGAACAGAATGGCTTTGGATGATCATGGAAAGAATGAAGGTTGGGAATGCAAAGTTGGAGGAGATTGACATGCTTCAGGAGGTTACTAAGCAGATTGAAGGGCACACCATTTGTGCATTGGGTGCTGCTGCTGCTTGGCCTGTTCAAGGTCTTATTAGGCACTTTAGGCCAGAGCTTGAGAAGAGGATCAGGGAGCGTGCTGACAGGGAATTACTTGAGGCTGCTGCTTGAATCAGGTCTTCTTAAATCATGCTTCCTCATCTTTGTTTGTTTTCATGAGCCAGTTGTTTTTTGGTGTTGTATGTATTTTTTTTCTATGGTTCTATAGATTTCCAGGCGGAGTACACCGCTGTGATAACTTTTGTTGTTTCATGTGTTTGAGGATGTAAAAATCATCCTACCATTATTTTCAGTAGTTTGATGATGAACGTATCTATTTTGTCAATAAGGCAGACTCTGACGCCTGTTCGTTTTGAGACTTTGCGAGTCTTTCAGAACTCACATTAATAGCAGGCATCACGCATTTTATTTACTGACATTGGTTTTTACATTTATTGTGGTTCATCAAGGAAAATGATGTATAGTACACAGTAGTAATTTTTTATTTTTATTTTGTGAAAATATAAACAGTGGCAATGTTCTTTACGGTATTATACTGTACAACACATTGTACATCAAGATACAATAACTTAAAGCACACATGTATCTTTTCTGTCCAATATTGAACAAAGCCAGAGGCCGAGGAAGAATTCATTTATTAATGTCTTAGATTCAAGCTTGCTTGGGCTGGTTTGAGGGATCAGAACCGCTCCTGCGTTCCAACATGAGCTTATGATTTTGACACAATTTTCACTTTTTCAATTAATGATTGATATTAATTTGCTTGACTTCAAAGGTAATTTAGTTGATCAAAGTTGATACTAGTATTTTTTTTTTTTTTTTTTTTTGAATTTAAGTATGAATTTCTCACTTAAAATAAATGTTTCAAGAGAATAAATCAACCACAATACTTATACATGAAATACTTTTAAATAAGAAAGTAAATTAAGTGTACTAGAAAGAAAATGTTACTTCAATGTTTAAAAGGTTACTCACTTTGTCCTATACTCCATCCGTCTCGAGGGGAATTATTTTCTTTTTTGTCTGTTCACGTGAGTGGAGACTATCTAAAATAATAAAGTTTTTATACTATTCTCTTCACTTATTCTCTCTCCTATTTTAATTTTATACTTATAACACTGATCAACTTATTATTTTTCACACTCATTCTCTCCTATTTTATTTTTCTTTTTTCTATTTTTTCTTATTTCTTGTGCCTAATTTTTGGTCTCAACTCACGTGGGACGAATGGATTATATATTACAATGTCCATTTTATTTTTAAAACTTATCTAACAAACATTTTTCGTAGCATTATTTTTCCTTTCATTTTCTTTCTTTTTTTCTTTTTGAAACAAGAAAATAGGGGAGTAAATCCATTTCCTTTGAACCAGAAAAAATAATCTGTTCTTCCGACATTTGTCTGGCTTTTATTCATTCTTTCCTGCGGCATTTCCTTGGAAGAGAGAGAGAGATGGCAATGGCGTCGGATTTTACCGCGTTTAGGAAGGTATGATCTTCCATGTATTCAAATTTCTTCTCTCAATTTGGGAAAAATAATCGGCACCTACTTACATTTCTGGAAAATTAATTTTGTGAAATTTTATGTGTAGAAGGAAAGACAGAAGCAGATACCCAATTCACCCCTACACAGTCGATGAAGTTTCTCCCCCACCAAGAAACCTCAGTGTTCGCTGCTTTTCCCTGTAAGCACTTTCCAATTCCATCCTCAATTCCATCACATTTATATGAATCTCAGTGAATCGATTTAATTTTCCCCAATTTAGCTGTGAAATTAGCCCCTTGTTCATATTTGGACTTGCTCGAGTTAGTAACATGAATTATGAATGATTCTATGATTAATTGCCCGAGTTATTTGGATACTCTCTTTGTATTTTGATACAAATATTGTACTTTGGTAGTTGGATTATTTTGCAATTCATACAGTAGCAAAGAAAAAATATTGTACTTTGGTAGTTGGATTATTTTGCAATTCATACAGTAGCAAAGAAACTATGAACAAGAATCAAAGGGGTCGAATTACTTTCCAATATTCCGTTTACGATGGTTTATTAATCCCTTCACTTTTCAAAACTGTTTTAACTACCATTTTTTACTCTTACGCTTACCTAGTTCGGAGCATGTATCCTTGTTAACCCTTGCATTTGAATCACCCTTCACTAAGGCGAAATAAGTGATGATGTCTGAAAACAAGGGTGATTACAGTTTGTCCTAGACGACATGTTAGCTTGTGGATAACTTTTCAAGTACATCTCACTTGCCATCCTTATGGTGGTCGGTATGATCTCCATAAGTAGTTAGGACGTGCTGTCACAACTGCTCATCTTGTTGAGTTGATGATCAATCGGCATTCTTAAACAATCCACATGTAAAATGATAGGATATATAGAACAATAGTTTGTTTTCTAGGAGTAGAGGGAAATGGAGCCAAATGTTATTTCACACTTTCTCGTGAATATATTGCAAAGGCCTCCTTACTCAAGACGGCAACAAATTATAAGTTTTTATTAGAATAAGGAGAGTTAGACGAAGTCAATCAAAACATGGAAGAGAAGAATTGTATTGAATGACTCAATTGATTATGATGCTAGAGATACATATTTATAGGGTTACAATGAGGAGGTAATCTCCTAGAAGGAGAAGGTTTCTAATTCCTAGAAGGAGAAGGTTTCTAATCTAATACAAAGATTGTGTTTCCTAATCTAATACAAGGATTGTGTTTCCTAATCTAATATGTAACAATATATGCTTGTTTCCTAAACTATATATAACAATATATACTTGAATATAATATTGTGATATTATATTCCTAATATGCTCCCGCAAGATGGACGGCCGATAGGAGAGTCCAATCTTGGACATAATTACATGAAGACTTGTTGTTGCCGAAGACGTTGATGTTGTTGAAGACTTTGATGAAGATGTTGTTGTTCTTTGAAGCTCTGACCCGGTTTACTGCACGTGGTAGTGCGGCCATTGATTTTTTTTTTTTTTTTAGAATTACGTCGTGATGACGAGAATTTTACGTCGTAACGACGAGAAATTTTGGTTTGGGTTATGAGTTTAACGTCACACAGACGACTTTGGTTTGGGTTATGAGTTTTACGTCACACGAACGACTTTGGTTTGGATTATGAGTTTTACGTCACACGGACGACTGTGGTTTGGGTTATGAGTTTTACGTCACACGACCGACTTTGGTTTGGGTTATGAGTTTTACGTCACACGGACGACTTTGGTTTGGGTTATGTTTTACGTCTCAAGGACGACTTTGTGTCTCATCGACTACGTCTCAATGACGATGTTATGCCTCGACAACGAATTGGATTTGTTTTTCCAAGGGAGATTAAGTGAAAAGGAGAAAAAAAATACTCAACGTTACATTGAGATAAGAGAAAAAAAATTAAGAAGAAAAAAAATTTCGAAGGTGAGAAATAATAAAAGAAATATAGGGTTTTGGTCAAAAGGGTTTGTGAGCCAAGGGGATTAGAATAACAAAAAGTTTAAAGGTGGTGGGGGCTTTGGTAGTTGGTGGCGGAAGTAAGGTGGCGGAGAAGTTCTTCTATGGATCTTAGCTCTGATACCATATTAGAATAAGGAGAGTTAGACGAAGTCAATCAAAACATGGAAGAGAAGAATTGTATTGAATGACTCAATTGATTATGATGCTAGAGATACATATTTATAGGGTTACAATGAGGAGGTAATCTCCTAGAAGGAGAAGGTTTCTAATTCCTAGAAGGAGAAGGTTTCTAATCTAATACAAAGATTGTGTTTCCTAATCTAATACAAGGATTGTGTTTCCTAATCTAATATATAACAATATATGCTTGTTTCCTAAACTATATATAACAATATATACTTGAATATAATATTATGATATTATATTCCTAATAGTTTTCCTATAAAAGATTAGTTGCCGCAGCGCAAGGTTAAGAAGATAAGCAGCTTTGGAGGCTGCAGAGTTTCATTCTGCCATGGATGGTGTCTCCCAACCTGCTTTGGGGCAACTGAAATCGTGTGACCCATAAAGGAAACTGCAAAGGGACGAGGGGCCCTCCCAGTTCTTCCACTCGTGAAGCCTATGCGACATACTTTAGTTTGATGAATTCCTGGTCGTTCTTACCATTTTTCTCATCATTCCTTTTTTTGAGATGGATCTGATTATTTAGATAACCAGGGGAGGTGGCCTGTTTAAGCTTCAGAAATCACACTTTCAGATTGCTGCAGTTTTTCTTGTATTGATACTAAACCGAGTTAAATGGGAATTGCGCCTGCAACACTTTGTTTAATTCTAGATGCAAGTAGAGGGACTTGTTGAAAACTTGAAGGTAACATATTGCAAATAACCATGAAAGGCTAGGAAAATTTAAGTATCTACCTTTTTAGCGAATTGTAACTTCCATTAGCTGATCCGTTTTCAGTACGCCTGCTCAAACTAGAGGTTACGAAGAACCATACGTGGCTCTGAATAGAGAGCTGCCGGAGCCATTGTCAGCCACCTTGTCTTTTTTGAGGCCACGTCCATGTAATACACCCACCGGCGATATTGATTTCATACTTGAGACACATTTGTTTCCCATTGCGGAAGCAGATTTAACTTTTATATAGAAAGGGACATCATATGCCGCTTGAAGTTCTTATTCTCGTTTGGCGAAATGCACCAGCTGAACATATTATTGTTTAAGTAGTGAGTTTGTTGATTATTATGTTAATTGGGCCCCACGCGTAGTGGGAGGGACCTCTTGTAGCACCAATTTGCCCATTTTAAAATTCATTTTGGATTTATCTAGGTCCGATAGAAACTAGAGATCGAATCATTTATATGTATGGTTCATTCTTTAATCAACTGGGGTATTTCTGGTGCCCTTTCTCTTTAAGATCAGCAAATGATTTTTTTTTATTATTGGTGGCCCCAAGTAGACAAGGCATTGAATCTGGGATCTCATATTTCGTACTCCTTGTCTCAAAATATATGTCGCATTTGACTTGTTAACGTTTTTAAGAAATGTGCTTCACCTATTTTTTGTACATTGCATGTACAATGGTAAAGTTATCTATTTACTATCAGTCATCTATTTATAAGGCTTAAATAGAGTTGAAAGTTTCTAATGTGTGCCCTTGGTCATGCGACATGAATGATCCCATTTGACTGATACCCTTTCTTCTCCTGCCCATTCAGGATGTTAAATAGCTGTTCCCATTTCTTGGTTTTCATTTTGTAACCATGGACGGCTTCTGATGCGTGAAACAGAGAGTTTTTCTTTTTTTTTTTCTTTTTGTGTGTGTGTAACCAAAAACAGCCGAACAGAAAAAGTTTGTAACAGGGTAATGTTATTCTTTGTCGTCTGATTTTGAGCTGAATTACTATGTGACAGAACTTGCAGTGTGGGGAAAGTGTGACAATTGAAGGGCAGACTTACACAATATCTGCTGTAACTCATCGATACCAGCTTCGGAAGGGCAAATATGAACCTAGCGAGAAGAGGCTCGATGTGTTGTCCACTGGAAGATACATTTTGAACTTGGAAAATCTTTTAGAACAGTCCTGAGATTAAAATTTCAAGCAAGTGTCATTTTCATTTGCATACAGAGTCATTTTCATTTGCATACACGTTTTGTACAAATTAACTATGCCTTAAATATAGATTTATTTTAGTGACCTTCAATCTAAATTTGTACTGAAAATATAGTTTTCAAAGAAGTATTTTACAATGTATACAAACATCTCTTATTTCCTGTTGTATTTGTTTCGATTTCCGTCAGTTATGCGTTAGTAACTGACAGAGGATATCCAGTGGCGGAGTTGGCGGGTCAAGAGGAAGTTGCGTCAGCGGGAAATGGAAACAAGGAGAAAGGTGAAGGGCGAGCAAGAACAATCGAGGTCTAAGCTTCATCTCTTCCTTTTACTTTCTCTCTCTAGAAGCTCTTCAATCTACTATCATGATTGCACCATGCTTACTAATTGTTCAAAGTTGCAATAATCATAGATCTAATATACTCCCTCCGCCCCATAAATATATGTACTTTTTGGGAGTGTGCGAAAATTAAGGAGAAAAGTGAAAAAGGTGATGTGTTGTGAGTATGGTTGGGTGGGAGAGAGAAAGTGGAGTAAGTGGGTAATGGTTGTGAGTAGAGAGAAGTGGATCCCATTTTTATTTTAAAAAAGTATAAATTATTGTGAGACGTCCAAAATGGATAATTTTGCAGATTATCAGAGAGGACGAAGGTAGACATGGGCATCCGGTTCCCGGTTCCGGTTCCGGTTCCGAACCGTCGGTTCCGGTTCCGGGGTAGGGAGGAACCGGGACGGAACCGCCTAAATCCGGTTCCCGGTTCCGGTTCCTTGATGCCGGTTCGGTTCGGTTAGTTCCACGGTTTCCGGTTCCTTTTTTGGCCTTTTTTTTTTTTTTTTTTTGAAAAGCGTCCAAGTGGGCGACCGCCCGCGAGAGGTGGGCGACCGCCCATATCCAAATTCAAGCAATGTTTAACTCTCTGCACACATGGGCGACCGCCCAATAGAGATGTGGGCGACCGCCCATGCCAAATTCCGGCCAACCCCAAAGTTTGGTCGGTGCACTTTGGTCACTTCCTTTTCCTTTTCTTCTCTTTTAAGCCATCAAAACTGTTAAGATTCTAACAAATTTGGATGAAGATGAATAATAAACAAATTATTTTAACATATTTTATAAAAGAAAAAGGGACGGTACCCTTAAATTTTATTAATAATTGTTAAAATGTTACAATGAGGGGACAACCAACCTTGCCCTTTTATAAGTAAGGGAGGACATAAGGAGACTTAACCTCGTTCTTAGTATTTTACAATATTTATCTAAATTATAACAATCTAATCTAAACAAAAAAACCTAATATATAAAATAAAACAAAGCAACAAATTAAATTATACAAATTAAACTATATAAATTACATCAACTTACATTTGGGCCATTGGGATTGTGTCATTGTTCTCGTCACTTCCCGATGTTGAATCAAAGAAATCTTCATCGGATGAGGAAAACTTTGGCTCTTGATCTCTTTTCTCCGCTTTGACCCAATCATTCAACAAATTTTGATTTTCTAAATTTTCAACAGTTAAATTTGCACGTTGCGGATCTGCAATATTTCCACCAATGCTAAAAGCGTGCTCAACCGAAACCGTTGATGCGGGAGAAGCAAATATTTCTCTTGCTATCCTAGAAACAATAGGATAAGAACTCGCCCTCTTGGCCCACCAATGTAAAATGCAAAATTCAACCTCATCATCATATTCAAATTCCGTGTTCAAATATTTTTCAAATTCCGCATTAGAACCGCTTCCTCTAGAGCGCTTTCTATTTCCATAAAAAGAAGTCAAAAAAGAGTTGTCCGTTTCGCTAGTTTGACGAGGAGGAGCCTCACTTGTACTAGCACTACCATAAATTGAGTTGTACTCTTTAAAAACATTTAAAAATTCATTTTTCGCATCGGACAATATTTGATCAATATTTGGAAAACGGGGATCATTTGCATCAAACAAATTTTGATAGTAATATGTAAGAAGTTGTTCCAAACCATCCATTCTAACCCTTGGATCTAAAATTTTTGCAATTAAAAAATACTTGGAATTGTCTCAAAATATTTCAACCATTTTTCCTTCATGCTAACAATGGCTGGACCAATTATGGGATCATCTTTAAATTCACAAAATGTACCCGAAATAATAGTACTATGATCAACAACTAAGTTAGAAGTAGGATAATACGTACCAGATAACATGACAGTGGCATCCTTGAAATTTTTCAACAATTTGATCATGCTTCCACAAGCATTCCATTGATGAGGAAATAGGGGGTATTTGTAACCAACGGAAGACAAAAACAAGCAAATTTGTTCCTTATAAAGAAAAGAATCCGCTAAAAGTTTATAGGTAGAATTCCACCTAGTTGTAACATCCATTGAAAATTTTTGGGACGGATATCATTTGCCTTGCAATAGTCTCTCCATTTTCTTTGATTGGAACTTTTTCTCATAATAAAGCTGTATACCTCGTTTAATAGGAATAATTGATTCTTGTAAAGCAGATAGACCATCTTGCACACATAAATTTAAAATATGACAAAAACATCTAATATGAAAAATTTTTCCACCTAATACCGGTTTACAAATACCAAATAGTTCCGGTAAACTTGCGATATTAGAGCTAGCATTATCAAAAGACATTGAAAAAATTTTAGTAACTAAATTATATTCTTGTAAAATACTTTGTAGTTTAAGTGCAATATTGTGTGCGGTATGCTCATCATCAAAATCTCTATATGCAATCAATCTCTTTTGAATGGTCCAAGAATTGTCGATCCAATGACAAGTTACTCCCATATAAAAATGTTCACAACGGTTATCACTCCATATATCCGAACAAATAGAAACTTGTTGAGATAAATTAGCAAATGTTTGTATTAAACCATATTTATATTCCCCGACTATTTTTGCAATATCACGTGTGAGAGTTCTACGTGGTATTCTTTTTGCGCGGGGTTAAGAGAGAGTTTAGCAAAATCTTCATAGAATTCATCATCGGCAAAACTAAAGGAAAGACATTTAACACAAACAAATTTTGCCATACCTCTTCTATGGTTTTGTTCACTATAATGAAATGTAGTGGAAGAAGAAGACGTACCTACGGCGCCCATCGAAGAAGTCGAAACTCCTTGGAGTTGTGTTTGAGTTGGATCTATGCCAAATTCGGTAGGATGATGAACTCGAACATGCTTGGTATAAGTGCCGTATCCATTGCCATCCTTCCAAGTATAAACATTTTCACAATAGTTACATATCACTTTCCAAACCTCCTCACCATGTTTGTCCACTCCGAGCTCCTTCCTAAAGTGACGAATAAAAATTGAGGACTTCGGTTCACGAATTTTAGGAGAAGGCGGTTGACCTTGTCGACCGCCTCCACGAAGACCGCGACCCGCTTCCTCTTGGTGCAAGTGGTGGTAGGTTATGTGCATCACTTTCTTCGGTACTTGGAGTTCCTACATATTGTGGTTCTTGTGACATGAAAGGCGGTATTGGAAATTGTTGGTCTCGACTTGAACCTCCTCCTCATCTTCTAAATTTTCCCATTCATTTCTTCCCGCCATTCCCCCATCATAAAAGGGAATATCATTTGGAATTGGTGGTGGTGGTGGTGGTGGTGGTGGTGGTAGTCGAGAAGATGAAGAAGGTTGGTTGTTTTTGCTCTTGCTACCCGTTTTTTGTTAAGTTTCTAAGGAAAGAAGACATGATGGTGTATTGGTGATTTGGTGTGTATGATGAGTGATGAGTGATGATGACTATGAAAATGGATGAAAATATGGAAAATGAGGATGGAATTATGGATTATGAAATATGAATGTTGGTGAGTGATTTGAGGCTTTGATCTTGAGACTTGAGAGTTAAGAACTTAAGAGAGAATTAAGAGAGAGTAAAGATTAAGAGAGAGTTAAGAGAGTTTTGTGAAAATAAAATGGTGGAGGTGAATTTGTATTTATAGGTGAAAGGTAAGGATTGTTTTATTTTTTTATTTATTTTTAATTCTTTTGAAAATTGTCTAAAAAGTCAAAAAAAAAAAACGGGCAAATTTGATCGAAAAGGTGAAAAAAACGGGCAAATTTTTGAATTTTTGAATTTTACGAAAAAACCGCCGGTTCCACGGTTCGAACCGCCGGTTCCCGGTTCCGGTTCCCGGTTCGGTTCCGGTTCCAAAACCGGCGGTTCCACGG
The DNA here is from genome assembly GCA_022495995.1 of Adenophora triphylla var. japonica. Taxonomy (NCBI): domain Eukaryota; kingdom Viridiplantae; phylum Streptophyta; class Magnoliopsida; order Asterales; family Campanulaceae; genus Adenophora; species Adenophora triphylla. Next base: position 45,442 of record JAFEMH010006258.1, on the reverse strand, counting down.
TTTTCAAAAAGCACGAACCGAGATTGAACCGGGAACCGGCCGGTTCCGGTTCATGCCGGTTCCGGTTCTCGCCGGTTCCGGTTCTGCCGGTTCCGGTTCCGGTTCGGTTCTCCGGTTTCGCCCGATTCCGGTTCCGGTTTGCCCATGTCTAGACGAAGGGAGTATCAATTTCAAATTTGAAAGAAGACTTAAAATGACAAGGTACAAATTTAATACAGTATCACAATCTAACACACTAGATTACATTGTCATTCTTAATAGAAAAAGTGTAAGACTAATGGCTCAGTATGCAGGAATGGTAGGTAATAGATAATTTTGTTTGATACTTTAAAAAAAATAGTCTCATTTTTTTCATTATTAATTTGAGATTATTAATTTAAGTTATTTTTAATATCTAATAAAAGCTTAAAATTTATGATTAATAATATTTTAATGATATATCAGTAATAAATATAAATTTTTTATTGAAATAATTATTGTTCTCAAATTTATAATCAAAATTCTATCAAATTTACTAAAAATAAATAAATGAATAAATAATTGCTAGTATTTTTCCGTATAGAAAAGTAGGATTTTGACACAAGCAGTAGGCGGGCCCTTAGACAATAAAATTTCGCCAAGTGTCTGCAATTGACTTGCATTTTATTTTATTTTTTTCGTAAAGTATTTTACTTACTCCCTCCGTCCCAATAAAAGCTTCACTAATTACCCAAAAGGGCGTCCCGTTAGAAGCTTCACCTTTCCTTTTTTGGCAAAGAATCTTCACTATTCTCTCCACTCATTCTCTCTCCTAATTCACTATTACACTCACAACACTTTTCAAATTCACTATTTCCTCCACTAATTCTCTCTCCTATTTTCAAATTACACTCACAACATTTTTTTTTCCCACCCATTTCCATAATTCCCGTGCCCACCCAAAAGGGTGAAGCACTTATTGGGACGGAGGGAGTACTATTTGTTTTGTTGTACCTTGCTTATAGACATGTCCGATTTACTGTTCATGACTGACTGTTCACGATTTATGATTCGTCAAAAATCAAAATCATTTATGAACTGTTAACTCACGGTTCACGGTATGGTTCACCGGTTCATCTGGTTCATCTTTTTTTAAAAAAAAAAAATATATTTTGAACAGTTTTTAAACAATTTTTTTTCAAAGTTTGTTTTTTTTTTTTTCAATTTTTGATACATTATAAATTATTTTACTTCACATAAGTATTAAGAAAATTTTAAGTTTCATATTTCTATAGAAATTAATGGGTAGAATGGGACAAAAATATATAATTTTTTTTTAAAAGGACGATACCCTTATAATTTATTAATATTAAGCAAATTTACGTAGAGGGGGACAACCAACCTTACCCTTTATAATTAAGGGGAGACATTCAGAAGCCTAACCTCAAAAATTAAATTGCACAATTAAACTTAAAAAATATCTAAATTTCTAAACTATAAACAAAGATACTAAAAAAATATTACCTAACAATTAAAAAATTCTAAAGTTCTAAATTATAAAATATAAAGGTACTAAAAAATTATCTAATTATTTTTTTCTCCTTCGGAAGAGTCATCCTCAAAAAATTTATCATCTTCGGAAGAAAAATGTTGTTCTTGATCTCGATTTTCCGTCCAAACGGAATCTCCAACACACATTTGATACTCTAAATTTTGCACGGCGAGCCTAGAACGTCCTGGAGACACAAAAAAAATCGGATATACTAAATGTGTGTTCTACCGAAACCGTTGAAGCGGGAGATGCAAGTATTTCTTTTGCAATTATGGAGAGTATAGGAAAATGAGATCCTCTTCTTGACCACCATTTTCGAATTAAGACAATATGTGTTGATGCGAATATTTGAAGGGTGACAAAATGTTAAACTAAACGGGTAACAAATATTTTTCAAAATATAAAAGGTCTAAAATATTATTTTCCCACGCAAATCTGGATCTTTAAAAAAGAATCCCCCCATCACACACCCCTAACCCGTACCCTCGTGCCATCCCCACCCACCATCGGCCAAACCACTCCACGTCCTCTCGAGCACCCCTACCCCTCCCACTTAACTTTCCAGCGTCTTTATCATCTTCTCCCCTCCTTCTCCCCGATAGCGTCCTTTGCCCCTGTTGCCACCTTCGCAGTCTGACTACAACCTCGTCTCATTTAAAAAAAAAATACTTTTCTCTTTTTCCTATTTTATTCTTATTTAACGTCAATCCAATGATTTTATTATTTCTTTACTTATTGTCTTTATTTTAGAGTTTTTTAGCCCCGTATATTTAGAATTTGTAATTTAATATTTACACTTTTACTCCTTTATAATTTTACATCAACAAATTTTCTTATATACACTGCAGTGTATATAAGAAACCACTCCCTTACATATGATCAAAAATGGAGTATATGATATGTTTATAGCCTTGCACATGAGATCCTTACAAGTACTAGCATGTCGACCACTCCTTACATATATCTCCCACCTCTTGAAGAACACGTATTTCTCGGTCATAGCAAGGATTGTAGGAGTGTCTCTTATTTTCTAGGCCCCCCCGGTCCCTCTTGACTCCCTTCATATGGCCCTCTCCCTTGTATCCCATTCTTTTCTTCAAGCGCACGTGTTTCTAGTTGTCACCCCTGTTTTTATTGGGTCTACAATAAAGCCTAAACCTATTTTAAGTTGAAATCTCGAACAAAATTAAAAATTGAATATTGCTTACGCCTCCATGCGGTTGAATAAGACCCCAAAATCCCACACTCCCAAATTGGTCCATCGAACTCTATGAACACCCCTATTTAATAGATATGAGTTGATAGGAATGTTATTATCATTGATGTCATGAATAAATCCCATTACTCTCTTTGTACTTAAATGAATTATTTGAATACAAAAATAAATCAAATTTGTTTTTGATTAAATTAATCAAATTGATTATTGATAAAGAGTAAAAAAGATTTTTAAAAATTGACATTCAAATATATGTTAAATCATTTATGGTATTATAACATACAATACATGAGATAGGAAAGGAAATTTAACTTCCTGGTCTCAACATATTGGCCTCATCCCTTGTGAGATCCAAATCAAAACTAATGGCCAAACTGAGACTCTTTCCATTTGGAGCCAGAGCCCACTACTCTCTCTCGCTCTCTCTCTCTCTCTCTCTCTCTCTCTCTCTCTCTCTCTCTCGCTCTCTCTCTCTCTCCAAGTTTCAAGTCTCACAAAACAAGCAATGTACCAAAATGAACACACAAAATCTCGAAAAAAAAACGTGTTTTCCATGTGGTTAGAAAAAAAGTATTTTTAAACTAAGCGTGATAGTATTTTTGTAATAAACTGTCGCTTTTCGAAAAACGTACGCGGTGGCATTTTCATAAATACTGGCGGTTATCAACTAAAGTTGGCAATCGTTAACCATGGTGCGGCATTAACACAAACATTTTTTCATACATGTACTCGCACTCTTGAATACATGTGTTGGCACTCATCAAAACACATACTCTATTACTAAAAAAAAATTACAAAACCTTTCAAGGCTTGTTTGAGGGTCTAAATGACGTCTTTTAGGTTTTAAAAACCTTGTATCACAAGATAAAGGCCGATTATTTTTGTAGGCAATTTCTTCGATTTGATATGTCGTGCGTTTCGTGGTTCATCTTGAGTTAAAAGTTATGTCAGTTTTCGCGCACGCGTCCAATAATACAATCACTATTACTAGTAAAACATATACACTGACACTGCTTGTAAATAATGTTGGTTTAATGTTTTTAGTGTCATTTTTCTAACTAACGTTGGCTATATCATTTATGTCAGCATTAGTTGTTTGAGTGTCAAATACATGTGTTGATACTTCTTCTAACTAATGCTAACACTCCTTGTGTAGTGCATACGGAGTTTTAGTTATTTACAAAAATTTCACTGTACATTTAAAAGAAGTATCAGTTATTTACAAAAATGTCACCAGTTTGATTCAGCTCGGTTCAGATAAGATTCAAAAATACCTTTTTTTCTACTCACTAAGAAAAATGTCTTTCTCATAAGATTAATTTTTCAAAATTAATTCAAAATTATTCTTGATCAAATATAAATTTGATTTTTTTTTAATATTTATTTTGTAACTAGTTAACTTTCAACCGATACACACCAAACAATTGGTCAAATTGAGCAAACCAAATTCCTTCCGCAAGTTCTAAAAGTGATATATTTTCAAAATGTAACACTTTTAAAAAAGGAAAAATGTAACTCCACCGCACCGCCGGGAGGAGACCACCTCTTATGTTAAAATATTGTTGACAAATCAACCGTAATATATTTATTACTGATAGAAGAAAGTATAGTTAGGGTAGAAAGAATATTCAAATTGAGACTTTCTTGGATGTGTATGGACACACAATAAACAGAGAATATATACTTTCCATCTCTTTTCAAAAAACTATGATCCATCCCTTTTTCGAATCCCATTCTTTCCTTCCTTAACTTTCTCTTCTCCTTCTCTTCAAGTCGGTTGCCCAATCTTACCCCCAATATATACTTACATATATATACCATTCCATTCTTCATAGAAAACAAACACACAAGAATATAACCAACAGCAAAACACAGAGAGAGAGAGAGAGAGAGAGAGAGAGAGAGAGAGAGAGAGAGAGAGAGAGAGAGAAAGATGGGTTGGTTGATGGGAGAGAGGAGGGGAATAAGTTGGAGAGATCAAACCCTCTCATCAATATCCACTCCTCCCATGCATTTATTAGCCTTTCTTGGAGTGGTCATTTTATGGATTTCTCTATCAGCATATTCAAACTACAAGGTTGAGATGGAGAAAAACATAACAAGTCTTAAACTATTTATGTTCCTCTTGCCGGTTGTGTTGATATTAATTGCCGACGTGACGATGAGGCACCGGTGGTGGTCGTGGTGGTCTCCGGTTGGTCAAGTCACTAGGCCGGCGGTGCAACACGAGGGAAGTTCGGGAAGTTCGCCGTGGGGTGTGGCTTTGGCGGTGGTTATGGTTTTGGTTATGCTTAAATATCAGCCTTCTATTCGCTCCTGTTGGTTTTGATGATCCAATAACTGAAGGTATTTTTTTTTTTTTTGGAAATATAGCTTGTTGTGTAAGACTCGAACCCACAAAATTTACAAGAATTTACCCAATAACTGAAGGTATTAGGCCTAGTATAGTGACAAATTTATATTATACGGAGTATATAGTAAAAAATGTGAAAGATTGTTTAAAATAAAAAAATAAGATTTGCAACCAATATTTCTGTCTATCATTATCATGTTTTTCTTTCGACAAAAAGTTAAATATAAATTGTTCGTCATTGACACAACAACTAGTCAGTAACCCGTCGGTACTCGACGGTGAATGATTTTTTTTGATTAAGTAAATAATTATTTATGTGTTTTAATTGATTTTTAAGTAACAATATAAATCGAAATGATAATCAATGTAGCGGATATTAGGAGTATAATTAATACAGAAAAAAGATGTTGACGCATGATGTAACGTGGAAAACCCTTGAGACAACTATCTCGCCGGCACAAAACCACGGGAGGTTAGGTCCCTGCCTAACCAAAAAACATTATTAAGATTTTAGTGTTACAACTTTGGAAGATGAAGAGATATGATTACAATAGCGTGAGTTTAATAGTGTGTGCCTAAGTGTCAACATAATCTCTTCCATCTCCTATATATTTAAAGAAAAACAAAATAAAAACAAAAAAAATAATAAGAAATTGCAATACTTTTGTTTAACCACAAATTGTGCGACGTAAATTCTCAGAGTTTGTCGAAAACTTTCTTTTAGACTACATTCAGCGTCTTGTCATATGTTTGAGCATCTGAATCACAAATAATAACTTTAAGTCCTCTCTTGCTGGTTACTCTGAAAAATGCTACATAAAGTTGTCCGTGACTGAAATCAGATTGTGAAAGATATAGTCCTACATGGGAAAGAGATTGTCCCTGACTCTTGTTGATTGTCATAGCAAAAGAAACGGCAAGTGGAAATTGCCTTCTTTGGAATCTTATCGGAAATTTTGTCACATCTGACGGAGACATTATCATTCTAGGAATAAGCACCTTCATGCCAGCATTCTTTCTCGAAAGCATCTTGGCTTCGACTACGTGCTTACTTACATATATGTAACAAAATTAAGTATTAAATTATATGTATATAAAAAATAAAAAATTAATGTATTTACCTAATTGAGTGACAATTATTCTAGTGCCGTTACACAATTCGGCAGCTTGATCAAGATTTCTTAAAAGCATTACTATGCACCCAACCTTCAGCTTATAATAATGTAATTTGCCTAATGGCTCAACATTTATGGAGACGGTGGGGAGATTTTTACGTGGCGAGGTAACAGATCAAGGCTTCTCTTATAAATTTCAAATATGAGATTTGTTAATAGAAAAAGTGCAAGACTAATGGCTCAGTATGCAGGAATGGTAGGTAATAGATAATTTTGTTTGATACTTAAAAAAAATAGTCTCATTTTTTTCATTATTAATTTGAGATTATTAATTTAAGTTATTTTTATTATCTAATAAAAGCTTAAAATTTATGATTAATAATGATGCTACAGGAATTGTGCTTATCAATCTTCCTCCACGTGGCAGGACGAATCACCTGACTCCTTGACCTGAAATCAGAACCCACGACTAGCCGGATGTGTCTCCGGCGAAGACGCTCGGGCGTGAGAGTAAGATCACAGTTGAATATTGCTCAAAATGTATTGAATAAATGAATTCCAATAGCAAAATGGCAGTTACCTTTCACCGTTTGGTAGTGATGAAGTATTTATAGATAAGAGTGGTGTATTTTTGGGGAGGCGACATGTGCTCCGAGATTGTAGCGGCAGTTACTTGATCGTGGGAACGTGCCTATAACGGTCCCTGATTTGTAGGGATGTGGTTATGAGAATTGTTCAACCAAATACGCCGTAGTGTCAAGTCGTCACTTGTTGTTTAGGTCGAGGTTGCCATTCGAGGGATGGTCGACACATTTGTCGGGTAGAGCATGGTTTGTACCCGAATTGTAATCTGGATTACGAGGTCGGACTAAGTTGGAGATTCGGGACTGTTAGGTCGGTCCATGGACTTAGTCGTGATATTTGAGATGGGCCTTGGGCCTTGCTTTGATTGGGCCGGGATCATTGAGAATGTGGGAGTCATTTGTACTCCTAGTCCCACTTCAGAATTTGGACAAATTTCCTTTTTGGGCGTCCCATCAGAATTTGGACAACCAAAAGGAAAGTTTATAATAATAAAAAATGGGCGTACCCCACTCACTCATTAACTCCACTCATTCTCCACATACAATTTATTCAACAACCACTATTAACTCCACTCATTCTCTCTCTTCATTTTCTACCACACATTTTTATTATCTTATTGTTATTTCTTAATCTCCGTGTAAAGTAACTTTGTCCAAATTCGGGTGGGACGGAGGGAGTATATGATTGGGCTTTACCCACTTGGCCCAACTCGACACTTTTGGTATGTTCAGTGGCCCCCAACTTACGAGTTGACTTCGTCGACTTGGAAGTTAAGAGGATCTTTGATGAGAATTGTTTTACTCGCAGGTCGATACTCGTTCTGAGGTATAGTCGACCTTGGATGACGTGGCACAATCCTGGACATTGGCAACGAACGGTCGGAGATGAAGGAGCGCCGTATTTTGTAATTATTTCAATTTAGACGTTTGATAATCCGTCTTGGGAACCGTTTCCACCATTAATATGAAATTTATTTTTTGAATTTTCTTTTTTCCTTTCCAATTTTGGAAAATATAAATTGCAAAATCCTTCTCCGTTTAGAACTTTTACCGTTTTCAAGCTCTCATACCTTCTTGGCGATAATCACGGAATTGCAGTAGGTTTTAATCCAAGCTTTGCGTCTTCGGCTACGACTCCCCTTTCTGCAATCAATTGAGGTATTTCTCTCGTACCCTTGCTTTAGGGTTTTAATTTATGTTACGTGTTCATTTCCGCCATGGCTAGGACCTTTAGTAGTGAACCGGGAGCTTGGTACGGGTATTGCTGTTTATTAGTAGTGTATGTAAGCACATAAACGGTGAGTGGAGAGAGATGTCATTGAGCGAGTGTGCCTCTATCTTGACCAGGTGGGAGTTGAATTTCGGTGAAATAGGGTTGCCGTTGCGGGAGATATTGAAAATTTAGTGATTGACGACTCAAATGTTGTCGCTTTTCATCTATTTCACGAATTGCTCGACCATATCACCTTGTTTTATGTTAGGGATGTTCACAAACCCTCTTTCCTTAGGAACGAGAATAGGTTTTCCGGGGAGTCTAGGTCGTCCTTAGGTAGGTCGGCGAACGTGATCATGGGGCCCGACTCCCTGTTTCCCGCTTCTTCTTGTACGAGATATGACAACTCGAAGGAAATCTGCTTCGACTTCTTGAGTCCCGAGAATTGTGGATGCCTTCGATGATTCGGTTGTGCACAGGAAGAATGAGAGAGGTTATGTTCCCCGAGGGCCATTGCGTGGAAAGAAGAATTTGCCCTCCCGGATATAGTGTGATCCATGAGTTTTGCGAGGTGAAAAAAAGAGGATTACGGGCGACCATCTATACTAAACCGGATTTCGAGCCAAATTCAAGTCGACCTATGCCGGGGATGCCACTAGGGTAGCTTTTTACTATGGCCAATTTGTGGCGGCCTTAGGTTGCCGCTCGACCCTTTTATCGATGAATTCTGGAGTGCGCGATGCCTTACCCCTTCGGCTCGGAGCCAATACTGTAGGGTCTGGTATGTTTTGCTATGGTTTGTAGGTTTTAGGATATGAACCTTGCATGAGAGTGTTTAAGGAATTTTTACGCATCAAGTATAGTGGAGAGGAGATGACCGTCGGTACCCCCTCCAAACCCGATTCGCGTAAGCTTTTCACTAACCTTCCCGACAAACATAGTGGTGGAACACTCAAATGTGGTTGTAGTAGAGAGTAGGTTTGGATGGGAATTTCCCTTGCATTTGAGGATTGAGCCCTTAGATGAGAGTGATTATTGGGAGCCAATCGGCACTTTGAATTATACAAGAAGTTGTGTCGACTAGCGAGGCAAAGGCTCTTTTAGTTGGGAGAGTCTGCTCGCACCAAATATAACTTCATCAGCGGGGATGATGGGCTGGAGAGGGTGAGGTGCAACCCTTGGTGGCCATTGGTAGGGAGCACGATATATCGGCCCAGGTTACCAGCGCATTGGCCAAATTTGAGGACAAGTGCCGGCATTGTAGGAAGCGCCAACTATTGCAAAGAGAATGGAGAGCACGGCGGTGGTAAGATATCCTCGTTATGTCCTTCTTTACTCGCCCTTTATCTGTTAACTTTGTATGTATGAATAGCTTGACTTGATTGTGATACTTATGCGCTAGATACGTGGTTCGTATATGACTTGCTCGTACATAGAACTAGTGCTCGTATGTAGAACATTGCATGTAGAACATTTTGCTTTCCCATGGTTAACTCGTGATTTGTAGATAGAAAATACTTTGAATGGGGTAGACAACCTTTAGCTCGTTCATTGCTTAACTCGCATTTCTTAGCTCGTTAATTCTTGAACTCGCCATTAATAGTTTGTCACCTTGATTTTTGTGCGATTCGACCCCGAGCAAGAGGCAAATATGGGTCGTATCTTAGTGGTGTCGAGACGGGGAAGAAAGCCAAGAAAACTCACGGTCTTTGCCAAGCGCTCGAGCTAATAGAGAAAGAGAAGGCTGCGAGAAGGAACGAGTTGCTATCGAAGGATAATGTTGGCATGATTCCGATGGAGATGGATGAATACGAGGATCCCTTGTTGAGCGACGGCCATACCGGGGATGTGGCGAGGATGGTGATGGATCGATAAATCCGATAAGCCCAATTTGAGCTCAGGCCCAACTGAAGCCAATGCGGGGACTTATGGTGCGAGGCAGTTGAATCGAAGCCCTACGGAGATTGTAAATATTGAAGAAGATGATGTGATGGTGGATGTGGATGACCCGACCCACGAATTCTAGGAAAAGATCAAGGGCGAGAAGGGAAAGTCCGTTTCATCTAGCCAACTTCCTCCTCAGATTCCATCTCCTACTCGTCCGAGTCTTTAGAGGATAAGATCGGCGATTGAGCGATGTGCCTCCTCTTGATGGGGTGAGCAGTTTGAGTCGTCGCCACCCCGAGATGAGCACAGGTCGAGGTGGTGGTCGGGAGGGCTATTGACGTCGACCTCTGGCCCACTTTGCGAGATAAGGGGATGACCCACGAGGAATTCTCGGCTCGATGCGGGATGGCACGGCTGCGAGGTAATCCTTTAGTTTTCCTTTTTGCCTTGTCGCTTGTTTCTTTAGTTCGTTATATCGATCTTCGAGCTAATCCTTATGCGCTTTCCATGTGTGTAGAATCTTACTATGATTGAAGCGAGGCTAAAAGCTCTTGGAGGGCCTCCATCGAGAGAGAGAGGCGGGCCCTTAAGGACTTATCCAAGAAAACTCGGGCCTTGATGAGCTTAAGGAGACATACAACGATTTGGACTCCTCCTATGATGCTTTGAAGCACGCGGACTAATACGTTTGGCGGATAAGGATAAAGCCTTGGAGGATTTGAAGGCTTCGATGCTAGGGTTCTTTGAAGTGACCAAGGAGAGAGACGTTGCTCGCTTGGAGCTCGATAAGGCTAAGAAAGAGCTAGCCGCGATCTCCCAAATCCTCCAAGAAAGAGATTCCTTCTTGACCAAGGCGAATGAAGAGCACAATCTTTGCTAGGGCCGTATGGAAGGAGGAGCTCCGGTCATTGCTAAGAGTTGTCGATCAATTCAAAGAGGGAGATGAATACTTTGACTCCATCATTGCCCAAAGCTAGGGGATTCCTAGAGGTGGGTAAGCGTCACATGGCCCGTCGGGCTTTAGTCGACCACGATTACGGAGTCTCTTTGGACCGGCTTGCTCGATGGGCATATGCTCCTCGGTATGACATGGCGGCTAGAGGGGGTCATTCGTTGGTGCCCTACAATGAAGATGATCTAGCCCATATGTGCTCAAGAAGACAAAGAAGAGCATTGTGAGCCTTGGATAGCCCCGGCGTTGGCCCCGGGACCTTTGATGTGGCCTTACAAGAGTTAGCGAGATATGGAGGATCGGGATGAGATGGAGGCGGAGGGTGAGTTCGACCATCGGGTCTTCTCGGAGTCGGGTAAGCCCTTGAGCCCTCAACAAAGGCGAACCCATGAACGAGGATCGAGCGCTACCGAAGCGACCACAATGTCTCCGATCAAAGTTTGTTTGATTTTGGATGAACTCTATGTAATGGAACAAGCCCCAAAACACTTTTGTTCTTTTGATTTCTTGAATATTTGGATGCCTTGGCCCTATTTTTGGGAGGCGGGATACTTTTGTAAGTTTATTTTCCCAAGTCTTAGCCCTTTTGGGAGGCTTGTTCATATTTAATCGTAGTCAACCCCTCTTTATTGCATGTTGTATGCTTTTTGAAGTAAGTGTCGAGCTAGATATAGATTGGATTAATGAGTCAATTTAAGCTTAGAGGCGACTTGATTCTTATTGATTTAGTCGACCTCAAACTTGGTTAACTTTTGCGAACGAGATTGACTATGAGTCGAACCTATTCACAATATTGAAGGCGACCCGGGGTCGAGCTAATTAGAAACAGGCCCGACTAAGAGTCGAGTTTGTTAGAACGAAGTCGACTAAGAGTCGGACTTGTTAAGTAGACAAAGGCGATTAAGAATCGAGCTTGTTAGAACGAAGGCGACTAAGAGTCGAGCTTGTTAGAAAGAAGTCGTCTAAGAGTCGGACTTGTTAAATAGACAAAGGCGATTAAGAATCGAGCTTGTTAGAACGAAGGCGACTAAGAGTCGAGCTTGTTAGAACGAAGCGACTAAGAGTCGAGCTTGTTGGGGTGAGTGTAACACTATGTTTGATCGAATGAAGCTGCGCTTTTCATTGAAGTAGGGAACATGCTTACATCGATTTGAAACTAGAATTAACATAAGCTTGAAATTGGGAGCGAAAACTAGAAATAGTATTTGATGAGGTGGGTGGCGTGCGAGGATGTTTCAACTCCTCTCCTCCGGGGTGAGCTATCATGTAGGTTCCTTCCTTGACGACTCGAGTAACCACGCATAGGGACCTTCCCGGTTAGGAGATAGCTTATTCTGCTGGGTCCTTCTACCGTTGCTTCGATCTTTCTCAACACGTGGTCCCCTACTTGGAATGACCTTGCCTTGACCTTCTTGTCGTGGTAACTTTTAGTTCGGCTTGTAGTTGACCATTCGAAGGTAAGCAGTATCTCGCTTCTCGTCGACTAGATCCAAGTCGATCAATACGGTGATGTCATTACGCTCTGATTGAAGAAAGTCACTATGGCGGTAGGAAATGCGAGCTCGGCGGAGTGCCGTGGCCTCGATCCATATGTGAGAGCAAAGGGGTTTCCCCTGTAGGCCCCAAGTGGTTGTACGAGCGCCCGAAGAAGCGGGGAGTTCGTCCAACCAATTATTACGTCGACCTACGAGACTGTCTTGAGCGAAGATAGAACAAGTTTATTTCTTTGCCTCGGCTTGCCCATTTCCTTGAGGATAGGCGACGAGAGGATTGCCCGATGCTTGATTCCAACCCGATTCATCTACGCCGAAGGCTACGGAAGCTGCGGTCAGTTGTCGACACTATGGCTCGAGGAAACCCAAATCGACACCAAATGAAATCGTGAATGAAGTTGATAGCATTTTCCTGCGTGATGCGAGCTAATGGTTTGGCCTCGGCCCATTTAGTGAAGTAATCTATGGCAACGATCACATACTTGCAATTTCCTCGGGCGGGAGGGAAGGGTCCAATCAAGTCGACACCCCACATGTCAAATGGCCAGGCTGCAGTGCGGGGTGCGCTCGGTTGTAGGCATATGAGGTAAGTTGGCAAATCTTTGGCATTGATCACATTGTTGAACAAAGTTATGAGTATCGGCTCATGTGTGGCCGGTAGTACCCCAAAGTGATTAACTTGTCGGCGAGGGTCACGGCCCGGTGTCCGCCACAAATCCCATTTGTGTACTTCATGTATCAATAGGGCGACCTCTTGAGGGTGGATGCATTTTAGCAACGGTCGGGTGTAGGATCTTACGAACAGATCGCCTCCTTGAATGACATACCTCGGAGATTTCTTTTTGATAGCTCGAGCCTTCTTCTCGTCATCGCGGCTCGCCGCTTTCTATGTACGCCTTCATTTCCTCGATCGACACTTCTCATAAGCCCAATTTCTTGAGGCGTCCTCTACGCATTGAATTTTTACTCTCTCATAAATTTGGATTTTCAAGAAAAGAGATGGGCTCATCATGTGGCTCATGCGAGGTAGCTAGTTTCGAGAGGAGGTCGGCTAGCTCGTTGTCCTCCTTGATCCTACGAATCTCCCGAGAATTCCAAATCCTTTATCGGCTCCTTCACCGGTCGCGGTATTTAATCAACGTGGAGCTAAGTACCTCGTACTCGCCTCGACACAGTTAACTATCGATTGTGAATCACAATAAGCCATGATCTTAGTTGCTCCAAAACACTTGGCGTACTCTATGGCGCTATCGAGGCTTCATATTCGGCTGGTTGTTGGAAGCATCAAACTTGAACCTTAGTGATTCCTCGTACACTTTGTCCCAGTTACGATTCAATTAGCACTATCCCGGCTCCAGCTGCTATTCTTGGTCGGCTGATCCGTCTGAATAGACCTTCCAACAATCGTCGGGTAGGCTGATGGCGACACAGGACTGCGGCTCCTTCCCTTTAGCCTTTTCCTTTGGAGCTCATTGCTCGTTGTCTTCTTTGGTGAACGTAAGCTCGACCAGAGAAGTCTGCTAGAAACTTGAGCCTTCGGTGCCTTTCGAGGTCGATACTCGATATCAAATTCGGTAAGGGCAATTGACCAATTGAGCGATCGACACGAACTCTCCGGCTTGTGCAATATCTTTCTTAAAGGCGCATTAGTAAGAACCACAATTGGGTGAGCCAAGAAATAAGCTCGCGGCTTCCTTGAAGCCACGACTAGAGCATAAGCGACCTTCTCGGCATTGTAATACTGCTCTCCACATCGATAAGGCTTTGCGATGTAGTATGCGGCTTTTGAAGCCCTTCATCTTCTCTAATCAAAACCATTGCCACTTTGATTTATCTCCGGATAAATACACAAACAAAGTTTCACCGGTGGTCGGGCTACTCGGGAGAGGTGGAGTAGCGAGGTAATCCTTCATTTGTTGGAACGACGAATGACATTCGGTCGTCCATTCAAAACTTTTCGTCCCCCTCGATGCTTTGAAGAAGGGGAGAGACCTCTCTGTGACTTTGATATGAAACGACCAGAGGCTGCTACCCTTAGTTAAGTCATTGCATCTCTTTGACCTTTGGTGGGAGCCTTCATGTCGACTAAAGCCTTGATTTTCTACGGATTAGCCTCTATACCGTTGAGATACCATGAACCCGAGGAACTTTCCGGCGGCTACACCAAATACACACTTGCTAGGGTTGAGCTTCATGTCGTTTGCTTTTAAATTGGCGAACGTTTCCTTTAGGTCGACCACGTGACGTCAGATCTTTGTTTTGATGACCATATCGTCGACGTAGGCCTCCATGTTTCGACCAATTTGAGAAGCAAAGACTTTGTTCACCATCCTACGATAAGTCGCCCTGCATTCTTCAATCCAAACGGCATCATGTTGTAGCGGTAGATGCCTCCGGTAGCTTGAAATGCCGTCTTGACTATGTCATCCTCATGCATCTTAATACGGTGGTAGCACGAGTAAGCGTCGAGAAGCGAGGGTGGAGTGACCGGCAATGGAGTCGACTAGCTTGTCGATCCTAGGAAGGGGATAGGCTGTCTTTTGGGCAAGCAAGATTGAGAGTGGTGAAGTCGACGCACATCCGCCATTTGCCATTTGATTTTTCACCATGACCACGTTGGCGTTGTATGAGTGGCCTCTTTGATTATCCTGCACTCAAAAGTTTTTGTACCTCGATTTTTATAGCCTCCTCCTTGTCACGAGCAAAGCTTCTCAATTTTTGGGGCCTAGGCTTTATGGCCGGGTTGACTTCAAGTCTATGAACGGCGACCTCTTCCTTGATTCCCCTCATGTCCTCTACTCTCCATGCGAAGACATCATTGCTCTCCTTAGCGGCTCGATTATTTCCGGCCTTTCTTGGTGACAAGCTGTTTCCCAATTTGAATTTTTTGGTCGGGGTAGGAAGGGTTGGTGATCATGACTCTAGCTCGTCCACGGCTTCGTTACGGACCATCCACTGAATTACGAGGTTTCGATGATGATCTCCCTCACTTTTTCCTTTCCTCGGCCCCCAGGTGTGGAGCCTCCTCTGCTATCATATCATCCAGCTTATCTGCAACCTCACTGGTGGTGGTGGTGGCCCCCGAGTTATTGTCGATCTGGAGGCATAGGTTGCCCATGAGGATTTGGTCGACCATAACTACATACGAGATCGACCTCTGTGGTGTTAGAGTGACGTGTCGACTCAAGCGTGACCTCGTCATTTGAGCGATAGGTCGACTCTTCCACGTCGGTGATTGTTGACGGTCGAGTAGTTTTGGTGGTGATTGAGACGGCTTTAAATAGCCATCTGCCGTCTCAATTTCTAGCTCTCTCTTCTTTCTTTCCCGAAGAACATGGTCCGGGTAGGCTCGGGCGTGCCTTGTACGCGGCCTACTCCGGCGGGTGTGGGGAACTTGACTCGGCGATGAGGTATCGACGCCACCATTCCAAGAGCGACGACCGGGAATACCAAGTATAACGGCATAGTCCTTTGTTTACATCAATCACAATAAATTGTACCTTCGATACGACCACGAGGGGTGTTGGCCTAGGTCGACGTCGAGCTCAATCGACCTTTTGCATCAACCGATGGTTGGTGAAGCCCTCCAACCTGCCATCATATCTTTCCAAGTTCGTCATTAAGACCCATTTCCTTGAAAGTCTTGTAAAACAAAATATCTTTGCGGGCCCAGTGTCGACTAAGAGTACGCTCGTCGTACATCCGTCTATGAGACACGGGATGACGAGAACTTGCTCCCTAGCCGCCATATTAGTTTCCAACTCATGGGGGTAGAAGGCGATCGTTTCATCTCTAACATTTCTCCTTGGAGGTACGTGTGGGGCTTTGCGAGTTGAAAGATCTTGTGCTTGATAGCGGTGTTACTTGCTTGCTCTGTAATGACCCCCAAGTTCGATGCAGGTTGCCTCGGTCCTTGTTGTCCACTGTGGCTGCTCGCCTCCACCGGCTTGAGGTCTTTTCACATATGCGTCGAGTCTCCCCTGCTCGACCATTCTTTGGATGATACGCTTGAGCCAAGCAATCCTCGTGAGATGACCCGTGTCCTTGTGGTAATCACGGTATTTCTTTGTTGTCCCTTCGAACTTCTTGCACGGGTTCGTTGGGGCGGTGGTGCCAACTCGACGGCATTCATGATTTGCATTCGACTCACTTAGTAAGGGGAGTGAAAACCTCGAGCACCTTCTCTGTAGCCACTAGTCTGTTCTTTCCATTCTTATTATTTCCTCCATTCTTGTTGGGGTCCTTCTTATCATCGGTGCCCTCGGTCTTGGGACTCTTACCATTCTTCTTCTCTTTCCTTTCCTCGGAAGAGCGACATTATACACCTTCTCAAACAACTCCTGTCGAGTTGTTCTTGTCTGGCTTGTGAGTTCATAATCCATTACTGCCGAGGAAATACCGTTTCGGAAGCAATTGATGACTTCCCTATCGGTGAGGTCCTCCTCTATCTTATCCACCATTTCCTTGAACTTGGTGAAGTAGCTCATCGAGCTTTCATTTTAACTGTACCAAGTTGTTCGGATCGTGTGATCACCTTAGGACTCCGGCGGTCGAGAAGCGATCTAAGAACTTTGTCTGAAGCATGTCAGTGGTGATGCTACCGGCGGCTAAACCATTGAACCAAGTTAAAAATTTGCCCGGTGAGTGTGCTTAGGAGAGCTTTGCACATATTGTCATCCTCATTGGCGACAAAACACATTGTGGCTTCCGGATGTGCTATATGACTCTTTGCATTGGTCGACCCGAATACTTCTCCCGAGAAGAGGCAACACGAAAGTAGGAGGAGGTCGACTATCCTGATTTCTTTGGATAGAGGTCGAAGAGCATAGTCAATTCGTTCGACCTTTCCAATCTCCTTTTTCTTCTCCTCCTCCCATTGTTCGAATTTCTTTTTCATCAACAACCACTCTCTAGCGTCGGGTCTTTCATCTCTGGAGGGAACGGCATTTGACTTCGACCTTCACTTACGGGGGAGTTACCTGCCTACTCCTCCTGTCTCTGTGAGAATGAGCCCTCTACGATCGAGCGGAGATCTATGCTGTCATTTCTTTGTGGCGACTGCGCCTATCGGCAGGATGGCGACCTGCGCCTATTATCCCCAGTGGCGACTGCGCCTCTCCTCTCTTATAGGCGACTGCGCCGTTCCTGTCTACATGAGACCACGATCTCTGTGTCCGTCTTTGGGGAAATGCGTGCATTTTACGTTGGCGGTTAATTGCGTCCTCAAATCGGGCCGAGCCTCCTGCTCCCTATTTACAGTGAGGCTAGCCACGAGGTCGTGACTTGGCACATGAGCGATAGTGGGGGCTCGGCGAACTATCTGTCCTCGCCATTTTGCCCCACACCCTCATTTGGCCTAGCACTCCCGGCCTGGCATGCATTGGAGACTTGGGAGGGAGCAATCCTTTCTGAACGAATATCGGCCTGCTCTGCCTCCTCCATAGCTATCAAATCGGCCAGAATCTGGGCTCACTCCAACATCATTTTTTTCTTGCTCATGGGATTGGTGGAGGGACCTGCCCTGCTTCCCATGTTCACCTGTCCAGTTGGACGTTTCGGATGAGGTGGAACTCCTTGTCCTTCCATATGCCTTTTCCCTCTCCTTGTGTCAGGCAATCCTCTGTCATCAACAACACTGGTAGAACGCGTGGCTCTACCATGAGGCCGATTTGGTGGGGGAGGAGGCAAGTTCAGGTTTTCGGCGTTTGCGTTCGTGTTGTTGTTGTTTTCTTCTTCGTGCCCAAGTGAAGCCTCAGATACATGTCCGTCTGAAGTCACCATTGTTGTAGGTTGATGGAGTTTTCGAGGTCAAGCTAAAGCACGATTCCCGGCAATGAAACCAAGCGATGCTACGGGAATTGTGCTTATCAATCTTCCTCCACGTGGCGGGACGAATCACACGACTTCTTGACCTGAAATCAGAACCCACGACTAGCCGGATGTGTCTCCGGCGAAGACGCTCGGGCGTGAGAGTAAGATCACAGTTGAATATTGCTCAAAATGTATTGAATAAATGAATTCCAATAGCAAAATGGCAGTTACCTTTCACCGTTTGGTAGTGATGAAGTATTTATAGATAAGAGTGGTGTATTTTTGGGGAGGCGACATGTGCTCCGAGATTGTAGCGGCAGTTACTTGGTCGTGGGAACGTGCCTATAACGGTCCCTGATTTGTAGGGATGTGGTTATGAGAATTGTTCAACCAAATACGCCGGCAAGTGTCAAGTCGTCACTTGTTGTTTAGGTCGAGGTTGCCATTCGAGGGATGGTCGACCTGACTGTCGGGTAGAGCATGGTTCGTACCCGTAATACGGATTCTGAGGTCGGACTAAGTTAGGTCGGGACCTGTTAGGTCGGTCCATGGACTTAGTCGACTGATATTTGAGATGGGCCTTGGGCCTTGCTTTGATTGGGCCAGGATCATTGTGAATGTGGGAGTCAAGGCTGTATATGATTGGGCTTTACCCACTTGGCCCAACTCGACACTTTTGGTATGTTCAAATAATATTTTAAGAGTAACTCTTGTAAAAAACTAGTTTTTTTTCAAAATGTTATAAAAAAACTAGTTTTCAGAATTGTTCATCACTTTTATTAGTTAGACTTAGTGCTTTAAAACTAGTTTTTTCTTATATTACGAAAAAACTAGTTTTTTACAAGATTTTGACATATTTTAATGATATATCATTAACAAATATAAAATTTTTATTGAGATAATTATTGTTCTCAAATTTATAATCAAAATTCTATCAAATTTACAAAAAATAAATAAATGAATAAATAATTGCTAGTATTTTTCCGTATAGAAAAGTAGAATTTTGACACAAGCAGTAGGCGGTGGGAGTGTTCACGGTCCGGATTGGTCCGGATTTTATAAAAATTTCAAAAAAAAACAGGATCGGACCAATTGTTCTGTTCTGCCTAAATTCAGGATCAGGATCAGAAGATTACATTATAGGACCGGTCACATTGGTCCGGTTCCAATGGTTCGGTCCATGTCCGGTTCCACAAGTTACACTACTATATATTTTTTCTAAAGATAAAACATGCAACAACTATTTTTTCATGAAATCAAAATATAGGACGATTACATAAACAAAGTTCAAATAAAAATATTCAAATTGAGACTTTCTTGGATGTGCATGGACACACAATAAACAGAGAATATATACTTTCCATCTCTTTTCAAAAAACTATGATCCATCCCTTTTTCGAATCCCATTCTTTCCTTCCTTAACCTTCTCTTCTCCTCTTCTTCAAGTCGGTTGCCCAATCTTACCCCCAATATATACTTACATATATATCATTCCATTCTTCATAGAAAACAAACACACAAGAATATAACCAACAGCAAAACACAGAGAGAGAGAGAGAGAGAGGAGAGGAGAGAGAGAGAGAGAGAGAAAGATGGGTTGGTTGATGGGAGAGAGGAGGGGAATAAGTTGGAGAGATCAAACCCTCTCATCAATATCCACTCCTCCCATGCATTTATTAGCCTTTCTTGGAGTGGTCATTTTATGGATTTCTCTATCAGCATATTCAAACTACAAGGTTGAGATGGAGAAAAACATAACAAGTCTTAAACTATTTATGTTCCTCTTGCCGGTTGTGTTGATATTAATTGCCGACGTGACGATGAGGCACCGGTGGTGGTCGTGGTGGTCTCCGGTTGGTCAAGTCACTAGGCCGGCGATGCAACACGAGGGAAGTTCGCCGTGGGGTGTGGCTTTGGCGGTGGTTATGGTATTGGTTATGCTTAAATATCAGCCTTCTATTCGCTCCGGTTGGTTTTGATGATGCAATAACAGAAGGTATTTGGCCTAGTATAGGGACAAATTTATATTATACGGACTATATAGGAAAAAATGTGAAAGATTGTAATAGTGGTTTAAAATAAAAAATGAGATTTGCAACCAATATTTATGTCTATCATTATCATGTTTTTCTTTCGACAAAAAGTTAAATATATATTGTTCGTCATTGACACAATTGTATAACAATCATACTATTTGGGATGAGCATTTCATATCTTGTATCGTAGTGAGCCATCTCATATAAGGATGACAATTTCTCCGAACACCGACCCGTTTTCGAATCATTTCAGTTTGTGTGGGGCAGATTTGGTATCGACTTTCCAAAACGAGCCTGGCTTCGATAATCCTATGAGATTCTCAGGTTCGTTTGCAATGAAATGAACTTTTATTTTGCTAAAAAAAAAACGTGATTTCAAGATTTCCCTTTTCTTATAATTGTACGTTGAGATATAATTGTAGTTATTACTTTTTTTATTTTTATTTAAAATTTTCTTTTTTAGTGTTTGTTAAGTTTGTACTTGGCTGATTTCGAAAGAAAACAATTTATACTTTGCTTAGTTTAATGATATATGCAGCCAATACTCCTATGCAAACTAAATATTCCATTTGACTATTTTTAGCAACATTATCACTCGACTTTACAACAATATTACTAAGCCCAACCCAAAATATGTCAACCTTATCTCCCTTTCTAATCCTACTAGCCTTCCTACTTCCACCAAACATGCCCTTGCATCCCCCATTTGGCGTGCCGCTATGTGCGAAGAATTCGAGGCTCTTACTCGCAACAAAACTTGGTCTCTTGTTCTTGATGGTGTTATACCATAGGCGTATAGTTATTTTGACTTATAACTAATACCGTTATGTAATCGTCTTTACCATTTAAAATAGAGAATATTTATCTTGAGTATTATATGTTTTACATGTTTGTTATAATATTTTGTGTCCCTATTTATTGTGAATAACTAGTATAAGTTGGTAATGGATAATCATAGAGATGATTATATGCATGAGGATGCACATTACACATATGAGTACTTGTTAGAGAACAAGGTACTTGACTGACCCATCTATGAGATTTATGACATGGTCTATGGTCATATATGTCATGATTAAATCTCATGATAGTCATGTAATTGAAATTCTTAGTACCTGAGATTATCATCGTCTTCCACATGATGAACGTTGTGTTTAATGTAGTCTAACACTATCTTTAATAGGATAGCAATAAGGGCTATGTTGGCACGACTGGATTCTTGTAGGAAAGAATGATAAGTCAAGATGAGATTTGTCCCTCGTTAATAGAGATGTCTACTTGCACTACAAGGAAAACCGGAATTAGAGACGGAAAATTAGCTACGGACGGAGTCTGTAGCTAATTTGGCGACTGATTGGAGACAGAACCAAAAATTAGAGACGGATTCTGATTCCGTCTCTAATTTAGAGACGAATTCTGATTTCGTCTCTGAATTAGAGACGGAATCAGATCCCGTCTCTAATTCAGAGACGAATTCTGATTACGTCTCTAGTTTAGAGACGGATTCTGATTCCGTCTCTAAATCAGAGACGGAATCTGAATCCGTCTCTAAATCAGAGACGGAATCTGAATCCGTCTCTAAATCAGAGACGGAATCTGAATCCGTCTCTAAATCAGAGACGGATTCTGATTCCGTCTCTAAATCAGAGACGGATTCAGATTTCGTCTCTAAACGTTAGAGACGGATGTCGAATCTGTCTCTAAATCAGAGACAGATTTTAATCCGTCTCTAAATTAGAGACAGATTCAACATTCGTCTCTAAAAGTTTAGAGGCAGTTAGCTAGCTCGTCTCTAAATCAGAGACAGATACATAATCCGTCTCTAATTTAGAGACGGATTAAAATCCGTCTCTAATTTAGACACAGATTCAACATCCGTCTCCAAAGTTTAGAGACAGATTTTTGTATCCGTCTCTGATTTAGAGACAGCTTCAAAATCCGTCTCTAAATTAGAGACAGATTCAGAATCCGTCTCTAAACTTTGGAGACGGATGTTGAATCTGTCTCTAAATCAGAGACGGATTTTAATCCGTCTCTAATTTAGGGTTTAGGGTATAGGGTTTAGGATTTAGGTTATAGGGTATATGATTTAGGGTATAAGGTATAGGATCTAGGGCTTAAAGTTTAGGGTATAATGTATATGTATATGATTTAGGGTTTAGCTAGTATGTAGGGTACAAGGTATAAGGTTTAGGGTTTAGGGTTAATGGTTTAGGGTATAAGGTATAGGGTCTGGGGCTTAGAGTTTAGGGTATAGGGTATAAGGTTTAGGGTATAGTGGTTAGAGTTTAGGGCTTAGGGTTTAGAGTTCAGGGTATAGGGTATAAGGTATAAGGTTTAGGGTTTATGGTTTAGGGTATAAGGTATAGGGTCTAGGGCTTAGAGTTTAGGGTATAGGGTATAAGGTTTAGGGTATAGTGGTTAGAGTTTAGGACTTAGGGTTTAGGGTTCAGGGCTTTGGGTTTAGGGTATAGGGTATAGGGTATAAGGTTTAGGGTTTAGGGTTTAGGGTATAGGGTTTAGGGTATAGGGTTTAGAGTATAAGGTTTAGGGTATAGTGGATAGAGTTTAGGGCTTAGGGTTCAGGGCTTTGGGTTTAAGGTATAGGGTATAAGGTTTAGGTTTAGGGTATAGGGTTTAGGGTATAGGGTTTCGGGTATAGGGTTTAGAGTATAAGGTTTAGGGTATAGTGGATAGAGTTTAGGGCTTAGGGTTCAGGGCTTTGGGTTTAGGGTATAGGGTATAGGGTATAAGGTATAGGGTATATGGTATAAGGTTTAGGGTTTAGGGTATAGGGTTTAGGATTTAGGGTATAGGATTTAGGGTATAGGGTTTAGAGTATAAGGTTTAGGGTATAGTGGATAGAGTTTAGGGCTTAGGGTTCAGGGCTTTGGGTTTAGGGTATAGGATATAGGGTATAAGGTATAGGGTATAGGGTATAAGGTTTAGGGTTTAAGGTATAGGGTTTAGGGTTTAGGGTATAGGGTTTAGGGTATAGGGTTTAGAGTATAAGGTTTAGGGTATAGTGGATAGAGTTTAGGGCTTAGGGTTTAGGGTTCAGGGCTTTGGGTTTAGGGTACAGGGTATAAGGTTTAGGGTTTAGGGTAGGGTATAGGGTTTAGGGTATAGGGTTTATGGTATAGTGGATAGAGTTTAGGGCTTAGGGTTTAGGGTTCAGGGCTTTGGGTTTAGGGTATAGGGTATAGGGTATAGGGTATAAGGTTTAGGGTTTAGGGTATAGGGTATAGGGTTTAGAGTATATGGTTTAGGGTTTAGGATTTTTTTATATTATTTTATTTATTATTTTTTTTAGAAATCCAGGACGACACCTGGGAAAATTTATTGATGATAAAATAAAATACATCAATGATCGTGAATAATACCCGAATCTAGAAGCAAAGATTAAAATTTACATCTAATCTAAAAATCCTATTGAAAATATGAAAACAACCCACAAGATGATTCAATCCATATTTCCAAACCCCCTTTGACAGCCCACATTTGAACCAACCAGGCAACACCTAAATTGGCCCAAACCCGGCCCAAACCTTCCCGCCCAATTCGCCTATGTGATGCATGGCCGTGCTTAGTTCCACACAAGGCCGTGCCCTGTACTAAAATGCCACAAATCTGTGGTCTTATAATTACTATCCATATCATAATTGGCAAAACATGAAGCGGCCGCCTCAACCCTTGGCCCCAAAATCTCCAAGTTGATGCGGCCGCCTGAGGGAAATGAGGCGAGCGCCTCGGCCACCGAAGCTCGACCAAACAAAACCCAAAAAAACCAAATCTGATGCGGCCGCCTGAAATCGAATGGTGCGTGCGCCTCGTCCACAGCTTTGACATTATGAATTTTGAAAGAAATAAAACTTAACTTTTTTAAAAGAAACGAAAGTATATAAAAGAAAAAAGGGATGGTACCCTTACCCTTTTAATTTTTTAGGGGTTAGGGTATAGGGTATAGGGTTTAGGGTATAGGGTTTAGGGGTTAGGGTTTAGGGTATAGGGTACAGGGTTTAGGGTATAGGGTTTAGGGTTTAGGGTTTAGGGTATAGGGTTTAGGGTTTAAGGTTTAGGGGTTAGGGGTTAGGGTTTAGGGTATAGGGTACAGGGTTTAGGGTATAGGGTTTAGGGTATAGGGTTTAGGGTTTAGGGGTTAGGGTTTAGGGTTTAGGGGTTAAGGGTTAGGGGTTAGGGTTTAGGGTTTAGGGTTTAGGGTATAGGGTTTAGGGTTTAGGGTTTAGGGGTTTGGGTTTAGGGTTTAGGGTTTAGGGTTTAGGGGTTAGGATTTAGGGTTTAGGGTATAGGGTTTAGGGTATAGGGGTTAGGGTTTAGGGTTTAGAGTATAGGGTTTAGGGTATAGGATATAATGTATAAGGGTTAAGGGTATAGGGTTTAAGGTTTAGGGGCTAGGGGCTAGGGTTTAGGGTTTAGGGTTTAGGGTATAGGGTATAGGGTTTAGGGTTTGGGGTTTAAACCCTAAACCCTAAACTATAAACCCTATACCCTATACCCTAAACCCTAAACCCTATACCCTAAACCCTAACCCCTATACCCTAAATCTTATACCCTATACCCTAACCCCTAAACCCTAAACCCTGCACCCTACACCCTATACCCTAACCCTTATACATTATAACCTATACCCTAAACCCTAAACCCTATAGGGTTTAGGATATAGGGTTTAGGATATAAGGGATAAGGCATAGGGTCCAGCGCTTAGGGTTGAGGGTATAGGGTTTAGGGTTTAGAGTTTAGGGGTTAGGGTGGGGGTTTAGGGTTTAGGGCTTAGGGCATAGGATTTAGGGTATAGGGTATAAGGTTTAGAGTATAGGGTTTAGGATATAAGGTATAATGTATTGGTATAAGGGTTTATGGTTTAGGGTATAGGGTATAAGGTATAGGTATACTACTACTACCACTACTACCACACTACCACCACTGCTACAACAACCACTACCACCACTACTACCACTACCACCATTACTACCACTACCACTACTAGTCAACTATCACTACCACCACTCCTACCACTACCACTATCACTCCTACCAATACCACTACCACTACCACCACTACTACTACTAGTCTACCACCACTATCACTACCACCACTACTTCTACTACCACTACTACTACCACTACTACCAGTCTATCACCACCACCATCACCACCACCACCACCACCACTACTACTACTACCACTACTACTACCACCACCACCACCATTACTACCAATACCACTACTAGTCAACTACCACTACCACCACTCCTACCTCTACCACTCCTATCAATACTACTACTACTACCACCACTATCACTACTAGTCTACTACCACTACCACTACCACTACCACCACCACTACTACTACTACCACTACTACTACCACTCTTACCAATACTACTACTACCGGTCTACCACCACCACGCCACCACCACTACTACTACCACTGCTACTACTACTACCACCACCACCACCACCACCACCACTACCACTACCACTACCACCACTACTACCACTAGGTCCATTATCACTACTACCACCACCACCACCCTTAATTAATAAAATTTAAGGGTATAGGGTATAGGTTATATGATTTAGGGTATAGGATTTAGGGTATAAGGTATATGTATATATGATATAGGGTTTAGGAGACATCAGTACAGCAATACCATTGAAAAATCTGTTAACTTTTTAACAGTTTTGTTAATTTGTGTACTGTATATTAACTTCTTTTTTTTCAATTATTTTTTTTGGATAAAGAAGACTATTTTAAACTTTTTTTTACTACATACATTTTTTGCAAAAAGTTATATAAAAAAAGTTATGAATTTTGAAAGAAATAAAACTTAACTTCTTTCAAAATTCATAGCACTTTGATATAACTTTTTGCAAAAATGTATGTAGTAAACAAAAGTCTAAAAAAGTCTTCTTTATCCAAAAAAAAATTGAAAAAAAATAAGAAGTTAATATTCAGTATACAACTTAACAGAAACTGTTAAAAAGTTAACTGTATTTTCAAAAAATTGTTAAAAAGTTAACTTTTTTATTCAAAAACTTTTTATGATATATTATTATTTATTATTATTAGATAATATTATTTTATATTTTAAATTATTTTTGATATTAATAATTATTTTTACTAATATTATTTTTATTATATAACAAAACCCATTTGATGCCTCATTTTTTTTTCAATTCCCGCCACTTCCTTTCTCAAACATTTTAACATCGCGCCCCTCCCCTTTTCCCCCTAATTACAACGCCTTTTCCCCCAAATCAGAACGTAGAGTATAACGAACGAACTACTACAATGAATTTAAAAGCAAGAGCGCTCACCCTCTCATAGGTATTCCCTAAACGAGCTCGTAAAGTTTCAAAGTTTCAACAATGGAATCTCCACTCGGTAAGCCTTGTTCTCCGGTTAGAAAACCAGAGCTTGAGACCAGCAGCGCGGACGCACGTTATCCCGGAGTCTATCTCTCCCGCATCATTCATCCCAAACCAAAACAATCTCGCCTCCTTCCGTCTCCTCCTCTCTCGATTCATCTGAGTATCACTCTTAACATGCTTCGATCTCTCCCCCTTTGGATATACATCAATCCCTCAAGGCCTCAATTCCAGGTAAATTCTGAAATTCTATTATTTGATATTTAGGGTTAGGGATTAATTTGAAACATTCAATTTTGAAAATATTTTGGGGTTTTTTTCTTGACTT
This sequence comes from Adenophora triphylla var. japonica, assembly GCA_022495995.1. Classification (NCBI taxonomy): domain Eukaryota; kingdom Viridiplantae; phylum Streptophyta; class Magnoliopsida; order Asterales; family Campanulaceae; genus Adenophora; species Adenophora triphylla. The sequence continues at coordinate 18,553 of JAFEMH010006258.1, read as the reverse complement.
GTTTAGTTGTGTATTTGCTGGGCCGGATCTCCTTCAATCCTTGATGCCTCAATTCCAGGTAAATTATCAAATTCTTAGATACGAATCTGAGAATGTTGAGTTGGAATCATATAATTGACTTCAGGTTTAACTTTCCGTTTTGTAAGAATTGTTTCTGAGAATGTTGTCTGTAGCAGTTCACAGACAAATCTGCAGTTTAAACATCATGTTAATGCTCGTTTTTTATTGGGTATTTGTGAGATGACCATTTTATTAATGGAATTTGTAGAGATGTATAGCTTGCTCCTGGAAACATTCATCAAGGATTCAAGGGAAAAGCATAGATTATTTAATGCTTAGTAGTCCAGGTTTTTGTTCCACTTCTAAACAGTAACTATGCATGCTGTTACATGAGGAACTGTTTTATGCTATTTCGCTTTAGGGTTTAAAATTACTAAGTGGGATGATTAGTTGGGTTATGGATCGTGTGTTTAATAATGTTATTGGGTCTAATGCTTCTGAGAAATAGACCAGAAAAGGTAGCAAAATTCTTTTGCTCTCTTTTGTCTTGGCTTTGCTCTTTCCTCTTCCTTGATGCTAAATTTTGATGCACATGGCTTTCTTTTACCATGACAAACAAAACCCCGATCGAATTGTAGAATATACTTTTGTAGCTTTTCTTTGATTGAGATAACTATTAAACTGGTGCATTAACATGTTAACAGAGTTACCTCATGAGTGGTCATTTTAGTAGTTATCAAAAGGAAATACCAATGGTTGACATACATCCAAATGACAACCGTTTCTTTAGAGAGGATGTTCACATTGTTCACTCTTACCATCAATGCACACTCAAGCCACCAACATTCAAGGAAGGTCATGGAAACAGGCTCTATATGGTAGGAAATAAATGACATTAAGAATTATAATCATGGGAAATGAACCAAATATATTAGGTTTAAAATTTTGAGTTGGTCCTTTGGAATAGTTCCCTCCGATTTTACGCTCCCTCTGTCATGTAAGAAGTTGATTACGTAGTTTCTACGTGATGCAATATTCCACGGTGATAGGAAGTTTATTTGAATATTCATATCTTTGTTGTTTTTAGCAAGGAGTCATGCGGAACTTACTTTTGTTTATCTGTTTGCAGGTGATCAAAGCTTTGAGAACTCATCTGCGTTTGAGGAGGCTTGTGTTAGTTTCTTCATTGCATTATTTTGGATTTCTTGGTTAATAATTATGGCTTACAGAATGTTAATTTAAATTATTTTACGTCCTCGGATACATCTCATGCAATCTGATAGCTTAGTGGCGAATGCTATTGAACTTTGCACTCCATCTACGGATATAGCACCGAGAAGGGGAAGAAGGATAATAGGGGATGGAGGAATATGAGCGGTGCGGGTTTGGCCCGCCATAGGGCCAAGTCAATGCCCAACTCGAGCCTTTTCGACCGAGTTAAAGCCATAGCTGTTGATCTTTTCCCTCATACTCCACATTGCGGGCGGTAATGCTTACGGAGAGGTAAACTAAATGAAAGCCATTACGAGGTTCTAATTTTGACAGTTTTTTGTTTGTTTTTTTTTTTTTTGGACGGAATAGTTGAGATAAGAGCTTCACTTAATTGACCCTTTTCTCGTCGTTAGAAAGAGACGAGACGAGCGAGTCTTGTATGCAACAAATATTTTATGTTTATTTTCGGTTACAAGAATTGTTCTCCCCCCAATATTCATTCTTGTTTCGTTTTCTCTTTTGGTTTGCTTTGGTGGGTGAGCGAGCCGGTTCTGTTGAGCGATATTCCCTCTTATCTATAAAGCCCACCCAATCGATTTTTAAGTCCATTTGATTTTATTCACCCGGGCTCAAATTTTCATTAACTTAATTTTGCATTTGCATTAATTTCCATATGGCATTATGTTATTTGACGAGTTGACACAATGCGGGAAATGCATTCGATTCAAAACAAGTCCGCTTGTGACGTTGGGCGATCGGCTAGATAGGTTTGTTTGCCTAAGCTGGACGGTATGCTTTCTATATAATTGCATTAAGCTTTATGCCCACCAACTCCTCATGGTTGACACTTGTTTATTTATCTTCACTCTACCATCTTATAAAAGGCGCCAATGAAAAAGAACAGAAACTTTGTACATAAGTTTGCCCACCATTAATTAGTGTCCACAATATATACTTTCTATCCGAAATCTCTCTATTATGCCTAATCTTGTCTTTTAAGCCTACTATATTTGGACTTACGCTTATGAGGGTATTCTAAATTTCTATTGTAGGTATTCTAAGTTTGGAGGCCAACGCCCTCCACTTGGATAATCGTCTACATGGACCAGTACTACTTGGCTCTAAATCTTACCAACACGTTCCTTCTAGTATCAATAATCCTATCCAATGCTTATCCCTTGTATCTATTAGGCGGATGTACGCTCCGTTATGAACTGTAAACTTATGAATCCAAAGAAGCATATGAAGCAACGCCGTTACATCCTCACCTTGAAATCCTCAAGATGGACAATTGCATTGGTGCACCTTTCACAAAAATGGGTCCAGTGCACAGAGTACTGTTATTGGCTTCTTGTCCGTGCAATAGACTTCCTTTCGCTTTCTATCTTGCATGTTGTTACAATGTTGTATTACTATTGCTTGCTCGTGTTTCTGTGATAACTACTTTATATGTAAATATTCCTTTATTGTATAGTAGACGATACGTCAATTTCTTCTTATGTACTATATTTCTCTGTGTTGTAGGCATTGCATGGGCCAGACTCTGCAAGTGTTTGGGACAAGATTTTCTGCCTTACGTGAGTGTTGTCATGCCTCCTCTGCTCCCGTCTGCTCAACTCAAACCAGTAGTATATTGACTCTATATCCCTCTGTCTCTGCAGGAATTAGATGATCCTCTTATTTTATGACTGTGAATTACATTTTAGTAGTGGTATTTTGACATTGTTAATTGATGTATATGACAATTGTTTCAATATAAGGTTATTTATAAGTGTATTTTAGTAGTATTATAATGCATATATATATATATATATATATATATATATATATATATATATATATATATATACACTACAAGGAAAATGTGTTTTAGAGACAAAGAAATTACGTAGCCAAAATGAAGATTACTGTCTCTAAATCGTGTTTAGGGACATATTTGTTACGTAGCTATTCCGTGGGTGCAGGTTGGTCGCTAAATTGGGTGTCGCTGTTTTGTAGCTGTTTTAGAGATGGACATATCCGTCTCTAAATTAGAGACGGACATATTCGTCTCTAAATTAGAGACGGACATATCCGTCTCTAATTTAGAGACGGAATTATCCGTCTCTAATTTAGAGACAGATATGTCCGTCTCTAAAACAGCTACAAAACAGCGACGCCCAATTTAGCGACAAACCTGCACCCACGGAATAGCTACGGAACAAATCCGTCTCTAAACATGATTTAGCTACGGAATCTTCATTTTAGCTACGGAATTTGCCGTAGCTAAAATCATTTTTCCTTGTAGTGTTGGGCCCCTCGATGAATTGTGTTGATGAAATGTGTGGCCACACTCAAGAGATTTGATAGAGATCAAATGTACTTGGATTATCAAAATAATCGGAATCGAGAAAGCATTAAACAATTTAAGTTGACGCAGACCATGACTTATGTTCAATATGACATCGTGTGACAAAGGGATTGTGACAATGATCTATCAAGGAATCAAGTGTTGATGTTATATTTAATTAGGTTGACATAATGACTTGCTAGAAACCACTTATGTCCTGTGAGGTTGATGTTTCAACTCACTACCAACATAAAATATAATTCCTAACGGGTCACACACAAAGAACGAATTGAAAATGGCTAAAATCTGAAAATAGGAATCTGGGGCTGTTACACGGCCGTGCAGATCAAAGGACACGCCCGTGCAAAGGGGTTTCACGGCCGTGTGTTGTAATCTGCACGCCCGTGCAAAAAGGATGGAGCGGGCGTGCAAGATAAAGTGCACAGCCGTTCAAGGCGATATTCAGCAGATCCATTTTTGGCTTGGATTAAGGTTCTTCTCCCTAAAGGTTAGGATATTTATAAAGTATTGATGGATGTGGTTTTACCCATCCAAAAAATATGTTTCCTAGCTTATTTGATGCTCGAAATCTTGAAAATTTAATATATTTTGTAGTGTTTTGATAGTTCAGGGGTTGATGTGCAACAATGCTAAAAATAGAGGATTTGAGCCTACTTTGAAAGTTTGGGACCAAATTGCAATTCTGGATAATGTGGGACTAAACTAAAATTATGAAGTTCATGGGCCAAAGTGAAAATTTGGAATATCAAATACTAAAGTGCAAAAGGAGAAAAGTACAATGACCAAAGTACAACTGTCGAAAAAAATTTGAATGAAATAAATTCAAAAAGACTGTACACTTGGGCGAGCAAGTGGGCTACCGCCGAAGGATTTGGGCCGGATTTCTTGTTTGGGCCTGCTTTGCTGAAGGTTTGGGCCTAGAATTGGGCTTGAATTAACAGGCTATAATTCCTAATTTTATCAACGTTTTTGAAGAAAGGGGGGCAGTCAATTATTCTAGAGCCGAGTACTGTTGCGGGAGCCGAATATTACTCCTAGGAAAAGAAGACAGCAACTTTCAACAGTAACAAATGTAATTTTATTACGATTCGATTTTCAGGTTTTATGTTTTGCTATTCATATTTTGTGATTTTGATCATGAATATGAGTAGCTAATTTCTCTTTTTTACAAATTGAATGTAATAATTATCAAATTTTTATGTTAGTAATATTTTAATTCTTCCATATTTTTCTCGTTCTTGTTCAATGAAATTGGTTTAATTTGTTTTTAGACTTCAACAATATAGATAGCTATTGTTGGTTTTTAAATTATTAGGGTTTAAATTATTGCACTAGCGTGGATAATTTTTACATTGACCTTTGAACGGGATATTTCGTGATGGGCCAGGCCCAGTACATCCCTACGAGATGTAGGCCCAACGAGCCCACTAAAGGATCAAGATTGATAAAGCCCATCAGGGTTTGGGTCATGGCCCGTCGATACACTAGGTGGCGGTCGTCGCCAACGAGCGACCAAGCCCATCTAACGACGAGCCTTCCCACCACAAGCGACGGAGAGCGACCGTCGTCGTCATTGAGCGACCTAGCTCACCGGAAGAGCGAGGCAACTCACTCGTCCACTCGCTCGTCGAGTCCTGATAGGGAGACGACCTTACTGGACATACAGCTCCAAGACGTCCCTTCATTTAGCTTCCTCAATAAGCTTCCTCAATAAGCTTGATTAATTAGCTATTTTGGGATAAAGTCAGACCTGACACTAGGACATTCTGCGCGTGCAATCACGTAACCAGTAGTAGTGCCAAAAGGTGTGCAGGTTGACTTTCCATTATAAGGCAAACCACTTATCCGTGTCAGACACAGCAGTGTCCTTACTTAGGCGGAGCAATCCCAGCGTGCCACGTGTACGCCTAGGGTACCAAGCTGATCCAACGGTTGGCAACAACCCAATCCAACGGTTCAGATGAAAACCCTAATACCATTTCATCCACTATAAATATGGGAACAGAATCATGGACTAAGGTAATGCTTATTGGCAGATTCACGTATACACACACCCACCATATTATTTCCACCATCTTCCAGTCCATACACTGATTCTCACGCCGGAGGGCCTTGTCGGAGGAGCTCCGGCGCAGTTCACGGTTACTTTCTTGTGTTGTGCAGATCCCAAGTCAGCTCAATCGTTCGCTGGATAACAATAGCTGAGCCCAAATGCTTTCCTGCATCATCAGATTGGTTCCATTGCCGGGAAACGTTTGTCAGTGATCTTCAACAAAAGAGTAATAGCCGGAAAATACCTGGAAAATGGTGTCAGACGGACACACTGCTAGTAAATGAACTGAAAATGACGGTAGACCTCCTTCTCCCCAACAAGATCAACAACAAAACCCAAGGCCTCCCTCACCTCAACCTAGGAACCCTAATCTGAGGGTTACCAGGTCACAAGGTGTGGTTGATGACACAGGCCTTCAAACGGCCAGGAGAAGAGAAAAAAGACCTGCCGACGAGCGGCAAAGACGACCCCCACTGGAGAGGAGGCCCGAGGGAGCTACTGTACGAAATGTGGGAGGCCCGTCCAACCCACATCTCGACAGAACCGCTTTCCTTGTCGAGAGAGCCAATGCTCTCCATGAACTCCTGAGAATTCAAAACGAGCTTATACAAATGGCTGAAGACCAGCCCCCACAAGCATCCCATAATACTGTCTCGTCTGGAAGAAGAAGGAACCATAGAGGGAACGACTGTCGTCGTGAAGGAACTGCCGCTGAAAATGAACGGATTGTGCCACAACTTGATCTTAGAGAACATCTCAACCAAAGACGAAGTGAGGGAATCCCATCGCAGCGACGACGGGATGAGGCAGATGGCGAGCCTCGTAGAACTCTAGCCGATGAGAATCCTGAGCAGAATCGAAATCAAATTGTTCGCGGTCGTCAAATGACCCCGTCGTTGCGAAATGAACGAGCCCCAAGTTATAGGGAAAGAACACGCACTCCCCCTCGTCGTGAACGGGAGCAATCAAGATCCTATAGGCCGTCCCCACCACCAAGCTACGAGATAGGATCCCTCCCGCCGGCCCAGCAGGCGAGGTCAATATGAGAGAATTTCTAAGACTCAAACGTCAAGTTGAGGAATTGACGACCAAAAGAAACAAGGTGGATAGTGACGATTCAGAAGATGATGTTGGCACAATGAAGCCATTGGCACCATGGATGTTGGAGACAGGACCACCGGAACCAGGGTTTAAACTTCCTGATTTAAAGCAATATGACGGCTCGACGAGCGCGTTGGATCACATGCAGCATCTTGAAGCTCAGATATATGTGGTATCTAGAGCTTCAGGACACGACGACGTAATGTGTAAGGCTCTTACGAGCACGCTGACTGACGCTGCTCTACGGTGGTTTAGAGGCCTTCCAAAAGGAAGCATTGATTCATGGAAACAGATGAGGAAAAAATTCTTGGGAAGATTTGCAACAGCTGGGGACCGTCGTAAGACAGTAAACGATCTCAGTAACATCACCCAGGGAGCCAATGAAAGCTCCATGAGTTACTTCAAAAGGTTCAAAAATTTGGTGGATCAGATCGACGAAGATCTGACGGATAGAGAAATTATCAACTGTTTCAGGCACGGTGTTGTTTCTTCCACTTTGGACTACGAGCTACAAGTCCATCCAGCCAAATCCCGAAAGGATCTCTACGCCAAGGCATATGTTATAGCCGAGGCTGAGGAAAGAAAATTGCAAAGAGAAGGAAAGGTCGTCGACGATGGTGAGGCGGGAAGTCAAAAAAGGATAAGACCGGAGATAAAGGGAAAAACAAGCAAGGAAAGGCAAAAAAATTACCTGACTCGTATACTCCTTTCACCGTGTCACGGGTAGAGATTTTAAGCAATGTGGACTTTGGGCCGGTGCCAAAGATGAACCCTAACGGCAAGGGGAAGAAGAATTTGAACAAATACTGCGAATACCATCGTGATAAGGGACATGACACGGAAGAATGTTTCAGTCTGAAGAAAATAATTCAAAGGTGGATTGATGACGGTCGTCTTGAACAATATGTAAGGAGAGATCGTCAAGCAGCCAACACTCGAGCTGCTAACAACGACCCTCCCGAGAGACAACCAAGAATGGTCCTCGTCATCTCTGAAGAGACGAGTAAAAATCAAATCAAGAGTGCCATTTACCACCTAAAGAAAGCACCACATGTTCCCCAAAAATCTGAAATTCAAAATGATGTGATAAGTTTCTACCCCTACGAGCTATCAGCCAATCCTTTGGCTCGTCAACAAACACTGATCGTCCCTGGATTCATTGACAATTGTGAATCAAGGCGGATATTGATTGACACCGGAGCAACCAAGGATATCTTGTTCTACAACGTCTATCAGGAGATGGGTCTACCTGATAGTCGCCTAAGTCCCTACTTAGGTCGTCTAGAAGGATTCACCAATCATAGGGAAGACGCTAAAGGACAAATTGATCTGTTCGTTGATATCGGGGAACACCCTTTGAGAACCATCAAGACTGTTACGTTCGTAGTGATTGATGTCGTCAGTGATTACCCTGCAATTCTCGGCCAACCTGGCCAAGCAGCCTTAGGGATCGTCGCTTCAGTCCTTCATCAAAGAATAAAATTTCCTACACGCTCAGGAATTGGTTGTGTGTTGGGGACGGCCCCAGAGTTCCTAGAGCACGTGTTGAAGTCCAAGCGGACAATTGAAATAGATGATCCTGACCAAATTGTGAAGCTTTCCAAGTCAATTAAGCATACTTCGACCTCCTACTCCAATGTTTCCACCATCAAGTGTGTGGACGACACAGAAGCCTTTGTTGAGAAAGTCATGGACGACCAAACTGCGGCTCCGCAACTTTTAGTCACCCATGAATCGGGGGCCGAGCTAGACAAGCTAATTGAAGACGAGGTTCCAAATATCACCCCCGAAGCAAGGAAAAAGATTAAAGAAATCGTGATTGAGTCTATGGATTTTCGAGACGATGCTCCTGAAATAAAGCCTGCCGACGAGCTAACTGAGCCGGTCATCAACCCGAGCTACCCTGAACAGAAGATTATCTGGGGTCTCAGTTATCTACTGAGGAGAGGGAAGAGATAATCTCCCTACTCAAACAAAACCTCGACGTCTTCGCCTGGAGGGTTGAGGACATGAAGGGCATCAGAGAGGATGTGGCCATCCACAGGCTCGGAGTAAACCCAACCATGAAGTTTAAAGAACAGAGGCTAAGGATTTTTTCGACTGAGAAGGAGGTCGCAATAAAGCAAGAAATTTAGAAGCTGTTGAGTACTGGAATTATCGTGGATGCTGGTTTCACGACGTGGTTGGCAAATGTGGTTCTAGTAAAAAAGCCCAATGGAAAGTGGAGGTTATGCGTTGATTTCACCGACCTGAATTTAGCATGCCCAAAAGACAGTTACCCCCTACCCAGAATTGACAAGCTCGTCGATTCTGTTGCGGGTCATACGACCTTAAGCTTCCTGGATGCATATTCTGGCTATCACCAAATTAAGATGGCCGAGGAAGACATCCCAAAGACGGCCTTCCAGGCCGCAGGGGGAACTTATTGCTACACAAAAATGCCTTTTGGGCTCAAAAATGCCGGGGCAACCTACCAGAGAATGATCAACAAGGTCTTTAAGGGACAGCTCGGTGACAACCTGGAAGCTTACATAGACGACATGGTCGTCAAGTCCAAGAAGAGAAAACATGTAGACGACCTTCAGCAAACCTTCACTAACCTACGAGCAAACAACATGGTGCTCAACCCGGCTAAATGTGTTTTTGGAGTTGCTGCAGGCAAATTCTTGGGATTCATGCTCTCCCAAAGGGGAATTGAGGCAAACCCCGAAAAGATTAAAGCTCTGATGGACATGGCTGAACCTACGAACATCAAGGAAGTCCAACGGCTGAATGGACGAGTGGCGGCTTTGGGTCGTTTCATTTCAAAGTCCGCCGAAAGATCGCTTCCCTTCTTCAAGGCTTTACGTGGTGCTAAAGACTTCAAATGGACCGAAGAATGTTCTCAGTCGTTCAGTCAGCTTAAAGAGTACCTTGGCTCCCCACCACTCCTCAGCAACCCCGTTGCAGGGGAAGACCTATATGTATACCTCTCGGCGAGTGACAAGGTCGTCGCCGCCGTGATGGTTAGAGAGGAGGGTGGGATACAGAGGCCAGTGTACTATGTATGCAAAGCTTTGTCTGATGTGGAGATGCGTTATTTCAACGCTGAGAAAATAGCTTATGCTCTCGTCATTACAGCACGAAAGCTACGAGCTTATTTCTCGGCCCACCCCATTGTTGTGTATACAGATGCCCCACTACGGAAGATATTGTATCGTCTCAAAAGCTCTGGTCGTCTCCTGAATTGGAACATTGAACCGACGGAGTTTGACATCCAATATAGGGCAAGGAAGACCTTACAAGCCCAGGCCTTGGCCGATTTCCTGGTTGAGACGTCGTTCAGCATTGACGACGATCAGAGGCCACCTCAAAAAATGAACAAGGGCAAACAGGTCGACGACAAGTCGGAGGAATTGGTTTTGCCTGTTGGATGTTGGAAGGTTTTTTCAGATGGATCGGCAACGAGGGATCTTAGTGGGGCAGGAATTGTGCTCGTCGAACCAGAAAGCAACACGGGTTTTGAAGAAGTTTTGAGGTTCAAATTTCAAGCATCAAACAACCAGGCGGAATATGAAGCACTTGTAGCAGCGATTGAGTACGTTAAGTGTTTCGGGGCAACTAAGATTGCAGCTTTCTGTGATTCTCAATTAATTGTAAACCAAGTTCGTGGAGATTACCAGGTCGTCGACTCCACCCTGCAGAAGTATCATACCTTAGTCGGCGAGTTAATTCAGGGGCTAGGGCCATCCAGCGAATTGCCAGGGAGGATAATGAACACGCCGACCTACTCTCTAAGTTAGCCACTAATCAACTGCCAGAGGACGAGCATGGCCACCACCTGGCCAACCTCGAACAGCCAGCCTACGAGAGAGTGAAGATCATGTGCGTCGGAGATGGCCCAAGGTGTTGGATTGATGACCTAAAGGCCTTCATTGAAAAGGACGAGCTACTAACTGACGAGACACTGGCTCGTCAAATCAAGAGGAAATCTCCCCGTTTTACAGTCATAGCTGGTGAGCTTTACAGACGATCCATCACCAGACCGCTGCTGAAATGTGTCCACCCAGACAATATTGTGAACCTACTTTTTGAAGTACACCAAGGAAAGTGTAGGGGCCACCCTGGGGACCGTACGTTGGCAGACAAGTTGATCACCATGGGATATTACTGGCCCCATCTACGAGAGGATGCGAAACAATTCGTGAAGAAATGTGACACTTGCCAACGTTTCGCCGATCTCCCAAAACTCCCGACAACAGAGCAGACCCCAGTCATGGCAGCTTAGCCATTTGACATGTGAGGTGTTGACTTGATTGGGCCTTTCCCACAGGCCAAAGGAGGAGTGAAATATGTGATAGTGGCAGTGGATTATTTCTCGAAATGGGTTGAAGCCAAAGCCCTGAACAAGATCACAGAAAACAATGCCCTAAGCTTTATCCACAATTCAATATGGTGTCGCTTTGGGATCCCAAGGGTGATTGTTTCTGACAATGGCCTACAGTTTTCACGGAAGTTTGAACAAGAGTTGAACAGGATAGGCGTCAAACATTCCAAGTAGTATGTTGCCTATCCCCAAGGCAATGGGCAAGCTGAAGTAGCAAATAAGCTCGTCTTGTCTGCTTTGTGTAAAAACCTTGAAGGACGTGATACAAGATGGTTGGACGAACTCCCTTCAGCTCTCTGGGCAGTCCGCACAACCACCCGGGGGCCTACGGGGGAAACCCCATTTGCTTTGGCCTATGGCTCTGAGGCCATGGCTTCCGCCGAGCTTCAGCTTCCTACCGATCGAGTGGCTTTCTACGACGTTGAAAGGAACATTCATAGTAGAAAGGTCGATCTTGACCTCTTAGACGAGCGACGATTAGACGCTCAATTAAGGATGGCGAATTACAAAAAGAGGACCAAGGCATACCATGACAAGAAGGTGAAGAAAAGAATTTTCAAGGTCGGAGATCACGTTCTGAGAAAAATTGAAGCAACGGGCCTCAAAGCCCGTCAGAACAAGCTTTCCCCATATTGGGAGGGGCCTTACATTGTTACCAGCGTGGTAAGAGAAGGAACATATCATCTTGCTAGACCAAATGGTGAACAACTCAAACATCCGTGGCATGCCAATCATCTCACGAAGTATTATTTCTGAGATCATCGTCAACCCTCAGCGCCCTCAGGGCACCTTGCTCTTGGTTCTTTATGTAGCTTTATCAAAGGAAATTTTTGAAGTTTTTGAAAGTTTGTAAGGGATATCTATGAATCCCAGTAGTTTAAAAAAATTATCAAGAGTTCAGTCAATGTAAGATCGTTGATCAAAAATTATCAATAGAAACTCGTCGCTTTGTTGAACATTCACTACAAACTCAAGAAACTTAGATCGGTCGGAGCCAGACTTCGACCTCCACAATCATTTTGATCAAGTATAAAGATCAGTTGAAGCCAAGACTTCGAAACTTACACCCACTTTAGCCAAGTATAAAGGTTAGACGAAGCCAGACTTCGTCGATTGCTATAACGGAATAAGACGACTCGTCTATGCGATCTTGCCTCCGAACAACGATCTATAGACCTTCGTACTATACCTACGAGCCATTGAGAAGTTAAAAAAGCACAAGTATGAACAAAGGTCAGTCGCATTGAGACGACCTAAGTTCTGGTCATCACTTACGACGACCAAACAAACTTGTCTTCAAACTTACTCATTTACTTCGTTATTATCACATGCTATCTACGTTAACATACAGATTAACAAGCATAAAATAACCAACATAAATTAAACAAGATATTGTACGACCCCCTCTAAACAACGAGGAAACGGGTCAATTACATCACGAAATATCCCGTTCAACCTTGATTTCGTTGAATAGATTTAATTGAAGACCTAGCAGAAATCAAACGAATCTAAAATCAATTGTTCATTGGATTTTAACGTATTACTTGTGTGTTTTGTAGACCTAGCGAAAAACAACACATAGAAGTAATAAAAGGGTTGCAATCCGCACACCATACCGTCCCAACTCTTATTAAAGTGAACAATTTCTTGAATGAGATTAGTAATTATTTTTATAAATTAGCATAGGAAGGAGATAGTTGGGAAACCCAGTCCGTGAATCCTTATCAATCTTTGTTTTTCTTTTCATTAGTTTAATTTACTTGCAATTTAATTTAGTTTAAATCAATCAAAATTCCCCCTTGGTTACTTTTACATTAATTAAATTCACTTGCTATTCACACAAGTCTCTGTGGTTCGACCCTTACTTTTATACACTGCTACTTCGATACTTGTATACTTGCAAGGTTTTTATTACACGTGAGATTTTATCCATCAAGTATAAATAGCCCCCTTCTCCTCAGCCAAGATACATGAAATTTAGGGCTTGAGAAACACAAATTTCTTGATTTTGATTACGAATCAAAGATCAAAACACCCTAGATTTAATTCCATATCAGCCATAGATTGTTGAAAAGGGTTTTAACAATCGAGGATCATCAAGCAATCCAACAAGATTCGATCTTGGTTCGTTTGCGTGTGAATTACCGATAGAGGGTGATTGCTTTATCACCTAAAGCTTGAAGAACTAGCATTATTGAGTCATCACAAGGAAGAATAAGGAAGAAGATCAAAAGTTTAGTCTACGACTCAAATGTGAATTACGATTCCTGTACGAAAGACAAACTAGCAACAAAGGTTAGTAAATCTATATTCATAGTTTTAATCTCTTCATGTTAGACGGATTCATGGCTAGGGTTTTGCGTTTATGTTAAAATCTTCCGCTGCGCTTGTAACCCCAAAACCCAATAGTGGTATCAGAGCCGCGTTTAATCATGATTAGGTTAAATTGGCATGCTAGATATAATTTGATTATATTCTTTAACATGCTACATGATATAGATTGATGATTTTATGTGTATTATTTTGTGAAACTATTATATGTGATATAACAAGATTATGATTAATAGTTGATTAATGTAATTGATCTTCTACATGGGTTATTAATCTCTTTAATTTGATTAATTAGATTAGTAAATTCTCAAATTGAAACAAATTGTTTGTTTAGGATTTGATGTTCATATTTAATTTGATTAACATGATTATTTGAATCCTTAAATTTTGAGAATTGAATAATTATGTAATTAATAAATGTTATTTGTTACATGATTATTTGGATGATCCTAAAGTAGGATATTATGTGAAATTTCATGTTCATGGTTATGTACACATAAGTTTCATATACAACCATGCGATGTTTGTTACTATATGGAAAAACCTTCTTGAATGTTTAAGTTTTATGCCACCCCTTGATTAGAACACTTGTGAAATATTCGGGTATTTTGATGTATTTCTACTCAGTTGGGTGCATCATTATATCTTAATATGGATCAAGATGAGATAACGGTTGATGTAGTTTCGACTCAGTTGGATGCTCGTTCTATGTGTCTCATACGTTTGAAAAAGGTTGAACTTAATTGGTGCTTTCAAAAGAGTTTTGACCCAAGGCATAGATGAGATTAAAACATGTGTTGACATAAGATGTCTAGAATCTCATAAAGTTCTAAGAGTCATATACGATTTGATTGATAAGTGTTATCTACCTAAATAGCTTGATTTCGGATATTGACTCAGTTAAACCAAAATCAAGTGAAATATGGATCTTAGCCCATTATAATTATATGATACATGCTTGTATTTGAAGATGTATAATTTAGTGGGAGTATTTGTGAAATACATTATTTCACTACCAGAAACAGGTCATTTAGCGACGGAATTATCAGCGACGGACAGATTCCGTCGCTAAATAGCGGCGGAATATAGGCTTTAGCGTCGGAAAATTTTTGGCGTCAAATTTAGCGACGGAATTTAATTCCGCCGCTAAATTCCGCCGCTAAAACGAATATTCCTCGAATATTCGTTTATTTCCGCCGCTAATTTGGCGGTTGATTTACCGACGGAATATTCCGCCGCTAAATCTTTATCAGCGACGGAAATATTCCGCCGGTGAAAATATATCATTTTTTTATTTTTTTATTTATCAGCGTCGGAAATATTCCGACGGTGAAATTAAAATATTTTTTATTTTTCTTTTTGAAATATTACACCGACGGAATATTTCCGACGGTGAAATTAAATGTTTTTTTTTTTATTAAACACCGACGGAATATTTCCGCCGCTGATAATTTAATATTTTTTTTATTTATCAGCGACGGAAAATTCCGTTGCTGATAATAAAATGTAATTTTTGTTTATTTTTAGAACTAATTAACAAAATAACAAACTAAAAAACATTAAAATATCATAAATATTTATGATATTTTTGAAAAAATAAATAAATCATAAATATTTATTAATTTTAATTTTATAATGCCATTATAAGTACCACATTCAGTCAAGCCAGTTATTCATCCTTGTGAGATCCCGAAAGTTGTGGCGTCATCAGGTTCTTTTTTTTTTTTTTGAACGAACATTCATGTACGTTTTTGTTTCGACAAAGAATTTAAATTTTAATTTCGCCACTTATCATTTATTTAGGAAAACAATAAGAAAAACCTTTTTGATTTTAAAAGAGATTTGAGGGTTCGGGGTTAAGTTATGGAATGGGTAGGTCGAGGAGTATCCAAAATAAAACAAAAACAAGATTAGTCCAAAACAAGGAACTAACCAACTATTAGAAACTGAACACTCTGGGAGATTATTGTCTCATAAGTCATAACTAAGATATCCGAGAAAACAAAGACCCACATCATTCTTTGCGAGCACCTTTGTACTCTCTGGCCCCCGCCACCGTGCATGTCATCATCTACATCGTAAGCTTCAATGTTGACATCGTGAAGGGTTGTCTCCTCGCACTCATCATCGAAGCTCCATATACGTCATCTGCGATGAAGGCTTAGGAGCGACACACCCTCTAGGGCCTTGCATTGTTCGGAAGTCAAGGAATGCAGGAAGTCGAACCCAGTTCGGACCCGGACGGGAAGGGAGAGAATTGAAATGTGGAATTACACGAAATTAAAGATGAAATAGCACCGGGGTAAGAGCGGCTCGATATTTGTTTTTTCAAATTCAATTGCTTTGGAGAGAGAAAGAGAGAGAGAGAGAGGATGGGAGAGAGGGATTTAGAGGTGTACGATTAATTTGGTTTGAAAGTTTGAAAAGGATATTTAGCCCTAACAAATATGTCATCACCACTTTCGCTTGAACTTTGGGTGCTCTTTTACATTTGTAGTACAAAGACTATGTCTCCGGTAAGAGTGTCGGGAGCTTCATCGGCTTCTCGTGTGGGAATGTAATTTTCTGTCCATTTGCATACCCTTCTCATGACCACTTCCAAGACCTTCTTCTCTACAATCTGAGGCCACAGAGGGTGTCTTTGCCTCCTAAGCCTTCATCGCAGATGACGGATATGGAGCTTGATGAGTGCGAGGAAACAACCCTTCACGATGTCAACATTGAAGCTTACGATGTAGATGATGACATGCGCGGTGGTGGGGGCGAAAGAGTGCGGTGTGCTCGGCGGTAATGATGTGGGTCTTTGTTTTACGGATATCTTAGTTATTACTTATGAGACAAATAATCTCAGTGTTGTCTAATAGTTGGTTAGTTCCTTGTTTTGTATAAACCTAAACCCTAAACCACAAACCACACAACCACACCTAAACCACAAACCTAAACCCACTAAACCACAAGCCACAACACTAAACCACAAACCACAAACCTAAACCCCAAACCTAACCCACAACCACTAAACCCTAAACCACTAAACCACTAAACCCACAAACCTAAACCCTAAACCTAAACCCTAAACCTAAGCCACAAACCACACAACCACACAAGCCACACAAACCTAAACCACACAACCCCACAAACCACAAACCATATAGGGTATAGGATATAGGGTATAGGGTATAAATATAGGAGTATAGGAGTATAGAATTATAGGGTATAGTGTATATTGTATAGGGTATAGGGTATAGGAGTATAGGAGTATAAATTATAGGGTATAGGGTATAGGGTATATTGTATAGGGTATAGGGTATAGGATATAGGGTATAGGATATAGGGTATAGGGGTATAGGGTATAGGGTATAGGGTATAGGGTATAGGGTATAGGGTATAGGGTATAGTGTATAGGGTATAGTGTATAGGATATATGGTATAGGGTATAGGGTATAGGGGTATAGGGTATAGGGTATAGGGTATAGGGTATAGGGTATAGGATATAGGGTATAGGGGTATAGGGTATAGGGTATAGGGTATAGTGTATAGGGTATAGGGTATAGGGTATAGGGTATAGTGTATAGGGTATAGGGTATAGGGTATAGGATATAGGGGTATAGGGTATAAGGTATAGGGTATAGGATATAGGGTATAGGATATAGGGTATAGGGGTATAGGGTATAGGGTATAGTGTATAGGGTATAGGGTATAGGGTATATTGTATAGGGTATAGGGTATAGGATATAGGGTATAGGATATAGGGTATAGGGGTATAGGGTATAGGGTATAGGGTATAGGGTATAGGGTATAGGGTATAGGGTATAGGGTATAGTGTATAGGGTATAGTGTATAGGATATAGGGTATAGGGTATAGGGTATAGGGTATAGGGTATAGGATATAGGGTATAGGGTATAGGGTATAGGGTATAGGGTATAGGGTATAGGATATAGGGTATAGGGGTATAGGGTATAGGGTATAGGGTATAGGGTATAGGGTATAGGGTATAGGGTATAGGGGTATAGGGGTATAGGGTGTAGGGTATAGGGTATAGGGTATAGGGTATAGGGTATAGGATATAGGGTATAGGGGTATAGGGTATAGGGTATAGGGTATAGGATATAGGGTATAGGGTATAGGGTATAGGGTATAGGGTATAGTGTATAGGGTATAGTGTATAGGGTATAGGATATAGGGTATAGGATATAGGGTATAGGATATAGGATATAGGGGTATAGGGTATAGGGTATAGGGTATAGGATATAGGGTATAGGATATAGGGTATAGGGGTATAGGGTATAGGGTATAGGGTATAGTGTATAGGGTATAGGGTATAGGGTATAGGGTATAGGGTATAGTGTATAGTGTATAGGATATAGGGTATAGGGGTATAGGGTATAGGGTATAGGGTATAGGATATAGGGTATAGGATATAGGGTATAGGGGTATAGGGTATAGGGTATAGGGTATAGTGTATAGTGTATAGGGTATAGGGTATAGGGTATAGGGTATAGGGTATAGGGTATATTGTATAGGGTATAGGGTATAGGATATAGGGTATATGATATAGGGTATAGGGGTATAGGGTATAGGGTATAGGGTATAGGGTATAGGGTATAGGGTATAGGGTATAGTGTATAGGGTATAGTGTATAGGGTATAGTGTATAGGGTATAGGGTATAGGGTATAGTGTATAGGGTATAGGGTATAGGGTATAGGGTATAGTGTATAGGGTATAGTGTATAGGGTATAGGGTATAGGGTATAGGGTATAGGGTATAGTGTATAGGGTATAGGGTATAGGATATAGGGTATAGGATATAGGGTATAGGGTATAGGGTATAGGGTATAGGGTATAGGGTATAGGGTATAGGGTATAGGGTATAGGGTATAGGGTATAGGGTATAGGGTATAGGGTATAGGGTATAGGGTATAGGGTATAGGGTATAGGGTATAGGGTATAGGGTATAGGGTATAGGGGTATAGGGTATAGGGTATAGGGTATAGGGTATAGGGTATAGGGTATAGGGGTATAGGGTATAGGGTATAGGGTATAGGGTATAGGGTTATAGGGTATAGGGTATAGGATATAGGGTATAGGGTTATAGGGTATAGGATATAGTATATAGGATATAGGATATAGGGGTATAGGGTA